>CAUZXS010001865.1:155000-160000 GCA_963585895.1 Sepioteuthis lessoniana
GAGTTTTGCTATTTAATACGAATGATTCTTTTTACTTTTAATCATTTGTCTGCGCGCATGATAAGGAAGAAATTAGTTTGTTGGCAAGTCTACCATTAAACGAGTTAGAACTTATTTGTTAGCACCCTAGTATTGCTATTGCTAATGATTCCAAGTATTGCTGTGTAGCAGAAACAATTCAATTAAATATTAGTCGCTTGCTTGCACATAGTTAAAAGATCAAACAGTTCTATTTCTAACAATTCAATTTAGCTTATGTCATTTGTTTGCGGAGAGTTTACATTATCAAACAGTTCTATTTGGCCTATATATAGGACCCTATCAGGTGCTACCACTCCAGGCCAGAGTGGACCAGGGAGCGATGGCAATGAAGGAGTACTCCGCATTCCCCAAAGCTCCAGTATTACTGGAGTTTCACTATCAGATTATTTAATGCCATTTCCGGGGCACTCGTTAGGAGGGTCTTATGTCTCTGCAGAGATGCAGTCAGTGTTTTCTACAGTCTCAGCTGACTGGGTTGCCTAATTTTTTAGATGAAGTTCGATAATTTTTATTATTTCGAATATTCAAACTATTGTTGTCATTTTTATTGTTATATTCAGAACGTTTCAGCCGCTGCATCTCACCTGAAGAAAGCCGAAGGATGAGTCGGCTGAAACGTTGTGAATATAACAATAACGATGAAAACATAAATCCGAATTCTAGAAATGATAAAAATTATTTCGTTTTCATAATTTTGTTTCCTTCGTTACTTCCAGAGCCTGTACGAGGGTCTTATGTATCCTACCCTGAATCTATGATACGTGGCCGCCGCACAACAACATATCAATTTTCATGGCGTAGTATTTATATAAGATACTAATTTAATTAAAATATAGTCATATACATTAATGGATCATACAAAAAAAGATCTCAAAATTATGTCAAAATCCCCAGAAATTTTTCATTCTTTAGGAGTTAGTTATAATTAGTTTGATCTTTTAAAATCTATTCTTTTTTACTCTTCTCTTTGGGTCCAGGAGTTTGTGGGTAGTAGATACAGACCAATACATTCACTTCAAACTATTGAAGAGAACTACACAACGCAATCCTCACAACAAATGTTTATAAACATAATTACAAGCACATTCACCAAAATGACAAATCAAATACATGTTAAAAAACGCTGCCATCTTGGTGAACGGGATGAAATGGGGTCTGATATATATATATATATATATATAGAGAGAGAGAGAGAGAGAGATTAAGTCACAAAATCATTTTCCAATATTCCAAATTACATGCAAATCACGATCTTCAAGTGATTTGCGAACTTTTCTGCCATACACTTGACGATCTTATACAGGGTGAAACTTGCATTAGTGAATTTGTGAGTTCATCTATTTACGCAGTTACTTTACACCTACCAACCAATTTTTAAAGTCTTTTCAGTTTTTACTCTACTTAGATTTATTTTTGAACAACTGAACCACTTTCATTCTCTATATATAAAATACATATATATATAACCATGAATAATTCACTCACGCAAATATATATATATATATATATATATATATATATATATATATATATATATATATATTGCGTGAGTAAATTATTCATAGTTATCTATCTATCTATTCCGAGCAATAGCCGTATCAGTACAACTATATGGTTATACCTCTTGGACTTTAACCAAACGCATAGAGAAAAAGCTAGATAGAAACTACACAAGGATTCTGCGTGCTGTTTTGAACAAGTCTTGGAAGAATAACCCAACAAAACAAGAATCATACGGCAACTTACCTCCAATTCAACAAACAATGCAAAGAAGACGAGCAAAACACGCTGGGCATTGCTGGTGAAGTAAAGGCGAACTTATTAGTGACCTTCTTCTTCAGGCTCCTACATGTAAACCCATCAGTGTTGGCCAACCAGCAGGAACCTACATCCTCTGTGCAGACACTTGGTGCCATCTAGAGGAATTGCTACGAGAAATGTCCGATAGAGATTGATGGTGAAAGGGAGAGAGTCAAAGGAATCCATGCAGCCGACATGCCTTGACAGTGGTGGCATATATATATATATATATATGTCACCATTACTAGTGACTACCCCAAACCCCATGGTGTGGACTGGGTAATTGGTTTTCATCAATAAGAATATGAATCTGTCCTCACATTGACACCCAAACACTGTAAAATCTTCGTACTGGAACTGTAAATCCTAACAGTGCCGTTTCCAAATTTCTGGAGGGGTAAATTGAGTCATGCTGCTGTTTTCGTCACAGACAGTGCTCAACTGGCTCTTGTTTGCTGCACAGTATTTCCAGACAAAATCTGGAAAAAGGGCATGTGAAAAATTACCAATTTTAAATGACAGCAATTTGCTTATCGCACCCTGCACACACACACACACACACACACACACACACACACACACACACACACACACACACACACACACACACAGCTGTAAAATGCAACTATGCAACCAGCAGTGATGACATATTTACATATTGAATACCCCAAACACAAAATCTAGACAAATTGCACATAAACTTTGGAGGATAGAAAGCCAAAAAAATGAAACGTAGAATCAATGGAAAGAAGAAGAAGAAGAAGAAGAAGAAGAAGAAGAAGAAGAAGAAGAAGAAGAAGAAGACAGTGTGTTTGTCACCAAGCGAAAAGATAAGAGGTAACTCTTTTGTGGATGTGTGATCCTAAAGAATACAGAGTCAAAAGAAGAAGTCAACGATAGCGAGAGAAGGATAGAAAGTTAGTTGAAAGGCCTTGCTATTTGATCGTTTCATCGTCTGATTAATTATCGATTTCATCGTGAACAAATCACTTGGTACCCTTGTCTAATATTGGCTGCGTGACTTGTTGTGCCCTGCCTATTACTGTCACTGTTACTTCAATCCATCCGCCATCCCATCTCCTCGAAATGAATTCAAGGGAGTCGCTGATCCGCGCACGTGTACTGACCGCTTATTAAACCACTTGCCCGCTGCCATGGTGTATCGGTGAGCGTATTTTAAGGACATCAAAACCTTAATGGTTATTGCTACCTCCTTTTATAGAGATGTTGGGAAGAATAAAGAATAGACAATTGTTGATAATTTGATAAAAAGATTGATAGTATTAATACATAGATGGAAAGAACGAGTTAATGAATATGAATAATACACACACACACACACACGCACACACACACACACACACACACACACACACACACACACACATATATATATATATATATTGAAAAGACGGTGGAACTACCGTCAGTGGTTTAAAAATAAAACTAACAAGTACTAAAAACAAAAGAGTTCAATAATCAGTTGGCAAAGGAAATATTATATTAATCGATGAACTCATAAACATATTTTACCCTACTCCAAGTTTCAAGCTAAATACGATCTTCAAGTGAATAACAGAAAAAATGGAATCAGTTAATAGCTCACCAAAAGATCACAAGTAGCATGACATTCACATTATCTAAAGTAAGTTTGAGATTTAATACATACATACATACATAGAGAGAGAGAGAGGGAGAGTTGTTAAAGAGAGAGGACTACATAATTCTCTTAGTACCATTAAAGACACTCTCATATATATATATATATATTTTTTTTTTTTTTTTTAGCTACCGAAACAGTATTATCACTCTGGTTGGCGGCTGATGAGGTTAGGGTATCACACGTGCTTTCACACGTTGTATGATGAAAAAAAATATATTGGGAAATAGAGAGAGAGAGAGAGAGATTGAGAGAGAGAGAGAAACTTTCTGGAAATTTGAACTCATCAATCTGTTTTCTTGGAAAGAATAGTTTTATTAATTTATTATTTAACAAAAAACGAAATCTAGACGAAATCTGAATAATGATCGGTGCTTTTGGTACAGTCACCGAAGGATTAATAAAGGGACGGGAGGACTTGGAAATAAGAGGACGAGAAGAAACCACCCAAACTGTTACTTATTATTGAGGATGGCCAGAATACTGAAAAGAGTTCTGGAGACTTGGTGTCACTCAAACTCCAGACCATAAGCGTTAGCTGATGGGAAAAACTCTCAAGGAGTAAATAATGATAATAATGATGATTATATATATATATATATGTGTAAATTAAATGCAAACGCTTTTCATTATTTTTAATATATATATATATATATATATATATATATATATATATATATTAGATATATATATATATATTTAATCCATGGAAAATAGACGGTGACCCTGGGTTTCATGGAGTTTTTTGTAAAACAACAATCATCTGGTAGTTTAGAAGATGGAATGAATTGAAAATCGAAAATACGAAGAAATACAGACAAAAACCCGTTGGGATTTCGTTTATGTGTTGTTGTAAGTGTGTGCGTGTATGTGGGTGTGTGCGTATGCGTGTATGTGTTATAGTCACGTATTAACCTCATAAAAACACGCATCCATGAAACCTTAGGTCGCAGTCTATTTTCACTGGATTAAATACATACATATATATATATATATATATATATATATATATATATATATATATATATATATATATATATTTATTTATTTATTTATTATTATTATATAATAGCTCTATCCTAGATATTGAGCACTCTCCATATTATATTGCACTTGGTTCGACACATACCCACAAAGTGATTTAATCATGTCTTGGATTCGGAAACTAAGTAGTCTACGCTGACTGTTTGCACGTTCGTGGCAGATAAGGCTAATGTGGAACATGAAGGTACGGTCACAGCAGTGGCACCAGAAAATCTGATGAGGTCTTGATGGCATCGTTTTGCGGTTCCTTCTGCAGTGCTTTTATCTTTCAGGTCGGCCCGAGGGTGTTTTCAAAAAAGGAAACAACAGGGTTGATGACGATTCGCCAGGTGTCACAGTTCTCAACATAGGTGGACCAAATCACACACACACACACACACACACATATACTGTATCGGTAACATTTAATCATTTTTACTTTTTTAGTTTTCCTTTCTTTCTTTTTTGTTTTATT
>CAUZXS010001865.1:170000-212999 GCA_963585895.1 Sepioteuthis lessoniana
TATATATATATATATATATATATATATATATATATATATATATATATATATATATATATTGAAATTGAAATTGAAAATACCATCGATACAAGCGTCTTACGATCAATAAGAAATCCGTGAAACTGCCAGTAACGCTGAAAGCTTATGCTACCCAACCGTGTTTAGGCATTTTTTAAGAAAACTGTTTGTATATATCTTTACACATTCTCTCTCTCTCTCTCTCTCTCTCTCTCTCCGTCTATCTGTCTGTCTCCCTCTTTATATATATATTCATAAAATTCTATATAAGTATATAACTGTAACCCACCTAAAGGACGCATAATTAATACGCTTAAAATGTAATTTACATAACACATAAGTACTTTGTAAAATAACTTCATTGTTGTCAAATGTTTCTCTATTCATCAAAATGAACGAATTTTTTTACAGTGAATATCGAATCCCTTGAATATGTGTTTCGATTTACTCAAAATTAAACGATTAGAACGATTAATTCAATGTATTGATCAATATATGCACAGGTTCCAAATTAAAGGCTGTACTCCCATCAAAATTGGCATCTTCCTTCAATTTGTTGTAATTTTATTTACCTTTAGTACACGTGTCAGGTTATGGACTTACTGATCATCCTGCATATACACATGGACATACATACATACATACATACATGCATACATTTCGAAGGCGCTTGTGGCGTAACGGTTATCATCGTAGGAAATAGACCGGAGTTCTAATCTTGGACGAGGAAAAGTAGGAATCTAATTATTCTTCCCATCAGCTTCAAGTAAATAGTAGAGAGAGAAGGCTCGTTAACCTTGATATGGTAACCAATCTAGGAAAAGGAAAACTCTTAATTGAAAACCACTAGCACTTCGTTTAAGGATTGACCTTTTCAAGCATCCTGTATTTGCTGGAGGGGTCGCGTACATACATACATACATACATACATACATACATATTTGTACGTACACACATACGTGATTTGTTCGAAAAGTATCAAGACTGAATCTGCACTTACTCAAGCAGAAATTAACAATGAATGAAACGTTGCCTTGAAAATAATGCCCTAAGCATTCAATACTTATTCTGCATTCGCGCTGAATATACTTTTTAATCTTCTAAATGGTCGATTTAACAGAGATAACTATGAAAAACAAATTAGAATCTTTCACTTCTCTCTAATTAAAAGCATCAATTTCATGATGGATCGCTGTTATAACGCTGTTACAACAGGAACCCAACGGGTTCAAGGGTCCTCTAGCATTTGTCTAAGGGCCACGTATAAAGAAATGTTTTTGCTTTTACTTAATTCTTCTTGTTTTTGCCTGAGTGAGCCTGGATTAAGAGATTTCTTATTAACGTTGCAATTAAGAGGTAACTCCTTTTCCCAGTGACACGTGCGTGACATCATTAAAATACACAAACACCATGACCCTGAAAAACGAAAGCTAAAAAAAAAAAGCAAACAAATCTACGCTGCTCTGTGGGCTGGGCTGAGAATACGCTAAATGTAAGACCCCTTTCAAAGCGAAGTCCGGAGTATGACATTATATCTGATGATGTGGATCTACTTCGGAATATTTTGGGAGTTATAAGTACCCTTTCATTGCCAATACTCCCGGTTCCACTCTGACTTGGTGTGGTAGTATCTGTACAGGTCTCATCTATGTTTCAAATCGATCTGTTTTAAAGCTCTTCTTATTTGATAGTAGGAAAAAAAAACTCTTAAGAAACAACTATACAGACAATATATGAATATACAATGAACGCGATTCCCTAACATCTACGCATAAAATAAACTAGAAATGGTTGACATGCCATTAGAATCAGCTATGTTTTTTCAATTATTGATGCCTTAGATGTTAATAAAGGCAAAGCAAACAATCAGAAATCTTCGATCAAAATCTTTCAGTTAGTTTTTGTGACAGAAACACCGAACACATTTTGAACATTAACCTGTGTGGTGCTCGTTTTCTGAGGCAAGCAGCAATAGTAGCTCCATCTAACTAAAGTCTTATTTGTTTTTCTCCAACAATCAGGACTTAGAGCGGTGAAAACCGGACGTTTGCTGTTGAAAGGCTGTTTTTAGACTGGTGAATTTATGATTCTTACATAGAGAGCTTTTTATGCTTATTTCATTTCATCGGAATGATGCGGTTCCGGATGGAAAGTTGATAAAGAAAATTCTATACGGAACAGTGTCATTCCGGCGTAAAATGAAATGAGCCAGGTTCTATTTCAAAAAGCAATAGTTTCCGAATTAGATTACATTGCTCGTATATCTTTCCGGCTTTAAAATCACAGAGTGAAGCAATGCATAACGTTTCAGTGCACCAACGACCACGATATTACCATTTACAAGATGTACCTACCACAGTTTGAACTGCCATGGTCTCGTGATATACGCTACAAACTAGCACGAGGCAAAATATTGCAAAACTTTTGGCTCACCCGAGTAACATTTTCTTTTTTTAAAGCATATTATTATTGTGTTAGTATCGAGTTTATTCTAAAGCTAACAGCAACAAATTAATGAATTAATACTTCGTTTAATTCTAACAATTTATTTATCAACACGTGAAACAATTAGCAACAATATACAGTCCTCCCTGTGTATAAAGTTGAGTTTAAGGGACTTACCGGCGCGCTGAAGAAGATATCTGGTATCTTAGGGTTGTCTTTCAGAGAGCTTTTAACGTCCCCGCCACACGGAACGTCTGGTGGAATCTGCCTGACTGCATTTTGGATTTTTGCTCCAAGACTTCTGGGCTCATCACGTGATTAGTATATCCAATCACAGAGAGCCTCTCCCTTACTCACTCGATACACAGGAATTACCATTTTACTAACCCAACATTATAGTTAGTTTTTCATTCTGACACATTCAGGTTTTTCGTGGGCAATCTGTATGCTTTCCTTTTTTTTTTACCAGTCCACTTTTTTTTATATTGGCAGTTAAATTCAGATTCATCGGACGGGAATAACCAACGACTATCGCTACATTCCACAGTGGATTGCCATCTTGAATAATTTTTACAATCCTTTCCATTGTTTCAGATGAGAGTTCTTTTCCTAATGAGATCAATTCTTCCATGATATTCCGGTCTTGTGTCTTACTATTCCTCCACCACTACTGATTTACATTCTTAGGAACTCTTAGACTTGAGAAATTAAAGAATCTCTAGTCTGTCTGTCTGTCTGTCTGTCGTGATTATATAAATCTTTCCGCTTAGATTATTTAAACAAGGTCTATTTGAGCGATGAACAGTTCACTGCCTGCATTGAAACGGGCGTGGTCTTCCAACTAATGGTTAATATATGATATTGACTGAGCTTATATTAATTCGGAACAGGACCAAATTGAGATGAATTGAGGTATGAAGATTTATTATGATAATCTTTCAATTAGGATGTTCTTGCCTGATTTGAAAACCAACGTTTCATTAACTGTATACAAAAATTTCTAGCGAAAAATCCGTTTTCAACAGTGTATTCAACCACAAGTTTTCAAAAAGGAAACGCTAGGAACTTTTTCACACAACTGTTGCCTGGATTCGAACACTGGTTACTGCTGCCGGTATGAAATAAGCTTGGTAATATACTCTCTGTCGCTGTATATATATTTAAACACCCCATCTGTCACGCGCACGTTGTGACACAATGTTAGTTTTTAAACAGAGTATAGTTGGTTTGAATTCAAAGTTTTTATTCTATTAGACTCGTTACCGAACCAAGGTCGAAGAACCCAGAATATCCGGATATTTATCCTTAACTGGAGATGGAGAAGAGATGGAATTATGTCTTTCCATTGACGTTAACACGAACTGAAAACGCAAACAACTTCCTCCAAGTTTTGAACTCATGTCTCTGATTTCATTTCCTACAGTGAAAACCTCTACACAAAGGGAGCCTCTCTTTTGCTACATTGAAACTTAAATCTAACTTTCACAAAGTTCAGAAAAGAATTAATTTTTTTAAATTTTCCACCCGGGGAAGAATCATAAGATTACTTAGCTTTAACATCTAAGCCCAAACTATCGAGTCATCAGATTTAATTTGAAGAGAAGTAGAAGTATTGTATAATGGTTGTACATGATTTGCATGATGGAATGGGATATATATATATATATATATATATATATATATATATATATATATATATATATATTCATGCTAATAAGATAACTGCTGAATATGCAAACAGAGAGAGACACCTTACTTAGTGTAATAGTTTGCAAACTTGACTAGCAAGTCTTCACGAATGAGTTCGAGTCTCAAGAGTGCTACATTCATACGGCCTTGTGCCATATCTAAGCAAAAAGGTTAATAAATTACTACACTTATGCAAACAGAGAGAGAGAGAGAGAGAGAGAGAGAGAGAGAGAGAGAGAGAGACCTTACGTGTTGTAATGTTTGAAAGCTAGTAAACAAACTATTAGTAGTGAGTTCGACTATCACTGGGTGAACCTTTTAGCCTTGTGCTACGTCTAAACTTAGTTAATAGCTTCACGAAAAAGAGGGGTCTTTCATGTTGTGTAATAGTTAGCAAGTTAGCTTAGTAGACCATTAGTACTGAGTTCGATTATCACTGGGTAACCCTTCTAGCCTTGTACTACGTCTAAGCTATATAAAAAGGACAGAAGGGGTAAAGTCTGGGTTTATTTCCGGCGCTTGAGGTTCTACTGAAGGGAAATACTGACGGAACAAAGTAAGTTTTGTGCCGGCCCCATGGGAGTTTCGGTTTCTGAGGAGTACCTACCACATTAAACTGACCGTATGTCACATTTTGACCTTGTGGAGAGCCAAAAAAAAAAAATCATTAAACAAAAAAGAAAATTTAATTTCAGACTTGAAACAGAATAACAATAGGATTTAACTCGTTATAAGTAAAATGTAAATAAATTACAACAAAATTTGAAGCTTTGGCTCAAATTTTGATTCTGTCCGAATGTTACTCATACAATCACTGGCAAAAATTATAGCATTAGCTCATTTAGATGTTGTCTTTAGTTTTTTGTTTTTGTTTTGTTTCGTTTCAGCTGTAAATTATCTAATACCATTTTCTATTTTCCTACTGCTTTGAGTTTTCTGTCCCGACGATTTGATGGCTTTCGCGGCCAACCAATGTTATCTTTTTTTTCTTAACAAACTTCATTTTTTAATATTTGTTCCCAATTTTCGACACAGCTGACAAGGAACAATCAATATCTGTCGCCACACTTTACCCAGAATAAGTTTCACAATCTCTTCCATTTTTTTCAGTTGACAGTTCTTTTAATGGGGCCATGTTTCCTTTCAATTCGGTATGGCCAAACCGCTTGTTGAATTTTGCGATAACTTTATATTTAGACCAATCTGCATATCTCGGCTTCTGCTGATATTTGTTTTAGGAACATAAATTACGAGATCATTTCATAATTTTCCGCAGTATTAGGTTGTTCTATAATATTTTCTTCTGCTATAGAATACACTTAGCATTAAAATAATCAACAAAAACATACGTAAGAACATTCTAGAAATTTTGGACCAAAACTGCATTAGCATTGAAGTTACATTTTTATATTTTTCAACCAATCAACTAAAAACATAGAATAAGAACATTCTAGAAAAACAGGATCAGAAACTAACTAACAGAAGATATGTAGGCTCTAAAATAAATAAGCAAAAATACGAATCTGATTGGTCAAGAAATGTCTACGCGCTTAAATTTTAGGACTGCAATAAAACTATTTTTGATCCACTACTAAAGTATAAATAACAAAGAATTAAATCAACCAGGTCAGTCAGTCAGTTGTCGGTCATTCAATTCTCTTCTTCCATGGCCAAAAGGTCTTTCCGTCTACTACCCAAAAAGATTTTTCACTAGAGGTCATGAAACCAGCAACAGAGCCGCAATTAAGATTCAAAGAGAAAGACTTTCGAACTTTCTTTCATCAATGCGAAACGCTGTCGCCAAAATTTTAAGAAAAAACACAGTGCACACTTAATGTAAGTAAAGAAAATCATATTTATCCAACTTACTTCGGCCAACCTTGGAACCATTTATTTAATAGACTTTATTAACCTTTAAACACACACACACACACACACACACGCGTGAACAATCTTATTTTCATCTAACTGGCTATAACATTTTTACAAAGGCCACTCGCACATAATGTTTCTCATTTATTTTCATTCCTGTTTTGTTATGGATATTAAATTGTTTGTTTCTTAATGTTCGTTGTTGTCATATTCCATTTTACGTGCTGGTAAAAATTTATGTTGTATTTGTAGTGAAACTAAGCGTGAAGTAATACCCGTAAAATACGGACGAGAACTCATTCTCACTCGCTACATGCACCCACGACACTGCTTGTAAAAATTATATAATTAATCTAATAATTTAATCTAGTTTGTTTAAAGTATATCTTATGAAACCAATAAAATATAGCTATTAAAGAAAATTTCTTGCCTCTTATCTATTATTAGTTGATTTACTGCTAAATGAGAAAACTTACGTAAACATGCTCTAAGTGTGCTAATTCTATAATTTTTTAAAGTAAAAAAGTCATGAAACATAATCTAATTTGCTAGCTAAGGCTAATTATGGCCGTCCTTATATCCAGCCGTTAAAACTCGTAGCTTGTATCTTTTCTCTTATATGACTGACATATCTTTGTAAAGTATTGCATATCGTAAATTGAGTCTGTTTTCCCAAATTATATATATTGAAATCTGTGTGAATTCTTTTTCTGCGTGTTTTATATTATTGGTAATCACTTTATATAAAAGAGAATGTCTGTTTGTTTGTTTGTTTGTTAGCGATAACAAGCAAAACGATTGATCTAACAGTTTTTAAAATAGCTACATAGTAACCAGTTATGTACGTTGGTGTAACGGTTATCGTCCCATTGAATAGAAACAGCAAAGCGTGTTCAAACCCTGGAGGAGTCTGGTTGTCTTTCAGTTTACATTAATGTCCTAAGAAAAGTCATGGATCCATCTACCTTTCTCACACTCCACAAGCTTTGGGTGAATATTATGTCTGACTGAGCATTTTAACCTTAGTAAAGCAATTGGTCCAGGGGAAGAAAAATTAATTCAAACCAGTCGAACTTCGTTTTAAAAAAATTTGGAGAAATTTAATATTGCTACTTATTTTGTAGTTGGTATAATAATAATCAATGACATTTTTGTTTTTTCCCAGCAGCTATAAGTAAAAAAAATTGAGAAAACTAGGCTCTTTTGTTATTTATTAAGCTTAATTTACTTGTTCCACAAGGCCAGAATGAGGCACCAAGTGAGAATCGAACTCATAATTGTCAAGCTTACCATTTCACCACGTGAGATTTACCAACTGGACTCTTCAGCCATGCTATTAAAACCTCTTTACGGAAAGCGCTCGCGCCATCACAGATACGGTGTGGATGCATTTCGATACACTTCAAGGAACTCCGCAGGAGTTTTATCCTATTTACCGACCCCTCCGCTCGGGCAAGATATGACACAAGGTCAATTTTTAAGCGGAGTTTAATAGGTTTGAATTCAGATTTTTCCTTCTCCTAGACTAGTTGCCTCACCAAGGCTGAAGAACCTAGCCTGCCCAACTATTTACCCATAGCTGGAGGGAGAATTATTGGATTCATATCGTTCCCAAGGATATTAGTGCTATGTGAAATGCAATCAGTCTCGTCCAGGATTTGAACTCGTGTCACCGTGTCCATTTCCTACGATGATAACCATTACACCACGGGCACCTCCACTTCAGTAATAATTTCTATTTTCTGTAACTGAAATTTAATTTCAACTCGAATCGGTGAAGTTTCTCCGGGAAATTTAATGGAGTATATTTCCGAAATTAACCCTCCAACTGAATATATCTTTCACTCTGTCAGCAGGGCTTAGAATATACTGACTGTATCCTCTCCCTACAAAAAGATGTGTTCTGGGTATGACACTAAACTGCATCTGATAGTGAGGCTCTAGTCCTGGAGTTTGGAGTATTCTTTAACTACCATTACTTGCAGGTCTACTTTGACCCGTAAAGGTAGTCCCTGTTAGAGTCACATCTAATGTTCGAATAAATCTGTTGGGAAATTATTTTAATTCAAGAAGACTTTGTGCAAAAAAAAAAAAAAAATTCTTAAGAAACAAGAACACAAAAATGTAAGTATGTATGTACTATGAACGCGATTCTCTAACCACTGAGCATAAAATAACCCTGTATAGGTGGGCATACCGTTAAAATCTTTCAATCAGATGTTGGGATGTAGATTTTAAATCGCCGTTTTCGTTTCTTCACTCTTATTCATCCCTTTCACTTTCTTTTTTCTGTGAGCGTGGAAAAAATTAAAAAAAGAAAAAACAAAATAAAAAAAGAAGAAAAAAAGATTTTCTCCGCCATTTTCATCGCGTTTCCCTTTTGATGTGCAGTTGTTCCGTAGCACGTTAAGCCGAAATGCTTACCAAAATTCAAGCAAGTATCTCGGTGCAGAATGGATTTCCAGGGATTAAGAAAGACGTGGTTTGCAGGGGGATCCGGACGAGCAGCAGCTCTGATATCTGCAAGCCAACAACTTGATGCACCACGGGAGTAGGGGAAAAAAGGATCAAGTGGGAAGGGTTGAAATTGATTTGGATAGAGTCTGTGAATGAAGGGGAGAGAGAGAAAGAGAGAGAGAGAGAGAGAGAGAGAGAGAGAGGTGGGGTGGACCGAGAAATATGATGGCAGAAGTGAAGGAATTTTTGTTTGAGGTGTGGGTTAGGAAAGAAATACAAGTCGCTAGGGATAATTGTCACCGATTCACTCATGTGTGTGTGTGTGAATGTAAGAGAAGGAGAGAAGGAGAGGGAGAGAGAGAGAGAGAGAGATAGAGAGAGAGACCGTATGTGTGTGTGTGTGTGTGTGTGTGTGTGTGTGTGTGTGTATGCGTTCGTGTGCGTATGTGTCTGTGTGTTGCGCGCGCGCATGCGCGTGTTACAGCAACAGAGGCTTCTTGATTTTTGTGAAAAGAAGCTAATATTCTTAGGATTTTTTCTTTCCTTTTTTTTGTATATATATATATATATATATATATATATATATATATAAATCTCGTCAACAGCAGCCTTTTTTGTTTCAAATCCTTTCTGTTCTGCTCGCAGTCCCATTTCCTTTTCCACATTAACCCACGCAAATACATCATATATTTCTCCCCTTTCAAAATTCGATTTTTCCGTTCAATCAAGAAAACGTCTTGTGGACAAGTAACAAGCAACTCCTTTACTAGTGAAAGGTTTTTTTTTCTATTATTTGTTGTTTTTTTTTTATCCGTGTCCATACTCTGTTCTACGGGCATACGAATGCTGCCGCTTTTCATTCAATGGATTGTACTCTTTGTTTGAAATATGCTTTTCTTTTACTTTTTTTTTTTTTGTAGATGTTTCCATCATTTTTTAAAAATCTATTTTAAAAAAAAGTTGTTAAACCCTTCTGAACCAAGTTATTGCTTTTCTCGATCTTAACATCCTTTCGATTTAATAAATTTCCATTTTCCGTTTCTTTTTCATTTTTCCCCGGCTGATGTCAGGTTGCTTCGCTTGCTGTTGACTTTCTCTGTCCAGAACTTGGATTGGATGTTCCATTTCAACATGTTACATTGTATTCAAACGGCAATAGCTGTAGTAATTACCATTGTGAGAAAATCATTTTAAAAGTTACTAATGTAAATTGAATGATACATTATTGAAAATACACGAAGAAAACACAAAAGAAAAGTAGATATACATTTAGCTAACAAAATATATTAAATAAACCGACTTACCCGGCATTGCCCAGGTAAAAGTTTAGGTTCAAAAAATAAAATCAGTATTTTTTAGCGAATTAGTCTGTTAGTAGACGAACGTTAGTCTGGTTTGGATTTGTTTTATGGCATATCAACCATTGTAGGTTATTCGATGCCAAATCCATTTAATACATTTAAACAGTTCTATTTCAAACAATTCAATTTAGCATAAGAACACAGTTTAAATGTCATAACAGTTCTATTTCAAACAATTCAATTTAGAATAAGTACACAGTTTAGATCTATTTGACCTATAGATAGGAACCTATCAGGTGCTACCACTCCGGGCCAGAGTAGATCTAGGAGCGATGGCAATTACTAGAACCTCACCATCAGATTGTTTAGTGTCGTATCCAGGTCTCTCGTTGGGGTAGACTTACCTTTCTGCAGTGATACAGTCATGTATTCTATAACCCCAGCCGACTGAGCCTCAGGACTCTCTTTGGGTGATACCTACCTCTCTACAGAAATGCAGTCGTGTATTTTGTAGCCCCAGCCGACTGGGCCATAGACGAAAGTTAGGATTCTAGAATTAAATAAAACATTTAAACAAAGCTATGATGTAAATTTAAAAATACGTCTTTCTATATAACATCACATTTCTTTCTAAAAGAGAGTCTCCATAAAGATATATTCAAATTGCGTGATTTGCTTATCGGTATGATAACCTGTTTAGGGTTATTTTATGCCAAGAGTTTAAAAAATCGTGTTCATTGCATATTCATATTTACATTTTTTGTATAGTTATATCTTAATTTTTTTTTTTTTTGCACACGGTCCTACAGAATACGAAAGTTTTTTATACATATTTTGGTTTTAGATATCTGACTCAATTATTTTCTTCTCTAACCCCATTAATTTGTTGCCATCCCCTTTATCTGTGAATGCTAAAAAAGAATTACTGAAGGAATTAAGAAAAGAGACTAAGATACATTTTAAATTTCAACTTTATTTTTGGGTTTCATTCGGCTACACTTTAGCGAAGATATGTCTTCCTGGATCTCTAGAAAACCTACTGAATCTCCCAAACAAGGCGGTGAAATGTACTAGTCATTTTCGGTGAGTGGTAAGTCCAAATTCGGTGTTTTTAGGTGTGGGTGATAAGTTCAGTTGGTGTTTTTAATATAGGCTGCTGCAAGAAGAGACATGATCTTACGCCAAATACGAGACTTTGACAGACAAGCGCACTGCCTTGCTAGTGGCCGAAGGAAAGAAAATCCGTTATGTATCAAAGCTGAAATGAGAATTGTTTTTTTTTTTCTAACATCGGTATCTTTCAGGCATGCGCAGTTACTACTTCTTGTCAGTGGCTTTTGGGAACCGCTACCTTTGGAATTTTATTTTATTTTTATTTTTTCATTATCTTTTTTTAAATCTCCACACCTTTCTTAGGATATTAGAGTTACGTGAAATAAAAACAGCGTCTTCCAGCATTTGAACTTGGGTCGTCTTGTCTCTTTTCCAGTGACAATACTATTGCACTACGAGCAGTCACTCGTTTTATGATACCATAATCGGGATCTTATTTTACGAGCAAAAATTAAGTAGACTAGTTTACTTCATCTCCCCTAATTCTGTCTCTGTTTCTTCGTCTCTTTCTCTCCGATTCTGCCGCATAGTCAATTCTCTGACACATCTGATGTCACTATGCCGAAATTTATAGACAAGGAAAATTGCAGATGTTTGGAGAAATAATTCCCCCGTTTGATAATAAACATTATAATGCTTAATTTGTACTTTTATTTAGATGGTGATAATGTTTATCTTTCTGTTGCTACCATTATTACAGTGACACATCTATTTATACTAGTTGATTTATTTCATGCGTAGGTAGTTCAGGAGTTTTGAGGGGTGGGAGTGAGATTCCACTCTCACAAGAAAATGTAATCCGTCTTCATTCAAGAAGAAAGGGAATAGGTTTATATTAAAGGAATTTCAATTTTCTTCTTACGCCAATTCCTTACAAATTTGTCAGAGATTTTTGGTTTGAGAAAATTAGGAAAACCAAAACCAAAAACATTTTCAATAATTTCACTCCCCATCCTTGACCTCTAAAAAATTGTTTTCAGAGGTATCTTTTTCCCAAAACTAAGTATGATTGCAATAAACTATGTTTTCATGTTTAAAAAACAAGAATACTATTGAATAATTTTAATTAATTTTTATTCTTGAATATATGTTGAATTCTTTGCTCTTCTTAATTGAACATTGAGTCAAAAAGTGTAGTTGAACCATCGGTTCATCAAATATTGAGCTGAAATTCCTTGGCATTTTTATGCAATCTGGTTTTGTTTAGTTTATATAACTTTATTGTGGGGTTTGGAGAGGGAATCAGTGGGGAGAAAGAGGAGAAGAAAAATAAGGGGTGTTGGTGAGGATGTTTATTGGGGAATAACGAGTGTCGTTGCAAATATAATGTTAAGGAACAAAGAAAGAACACATAAATAGGAAGCAGTAACATAAAAAGGGGCTAGAGAACAAAGCGAAATAAAGAGCTAAAAGAAAAGGAGAAAAAGACAAAAGAAAGAAGGGAAGGACAAAAAAGAGAAAGAAGAACAAGAAACAGAGAAACAGAAATAAAACAAATGGGCAAAAGAAAGAAAGAGAGAAAGAAAGAAAGAAATGCATAAAAGAATATTCACATAGGAAGCAGAGATAAAAAAAAGAGGGTGGGAAAGAAAGAAAGAAAGAAAGGTATAAGAGAATATGCGAATAATTATCAGATATACGAAAAGAAAGAAAGAAAGAAAGAAAGAAAGAGCCGAAGAAAACAACTGAAAGAAAGAACTTAAGAAAAGAAAACTTGAAAGGAAAAACAAAGCAATAGAAACTATGAGAGAAAGAATGAAGCACTTGAAAAAATAAAAATCGAGAAAATCGAATGACTGAATGAATATTTTAATCCTTTCAGAAAATAAACCTATGAAACTTCCAACCCACTTCTCCCTGGAGCGTTGTAATGTACTAAGCTTATCAAAATTTTGATATCAGCTTTCTTTTCTTTTCTTTTTCTGTTATTAAACACTGAGCTTGTTTTAAGGTTAAACAACTTCCCTATTTTCTCCTTGGTGTCAGTGGTTGGGGTTCGAGCTCAGTTAAAAAGCGAGGGTTTCAAATTGTTTTTTTTTAGGTTGGTTGAGCTTTCCAGCTTATAAGATTGCCACAATACTATTGCTGCCTCATTTCCTTTTCAAATGTACGAGCTAAACTTATTGCTATGTTGTAAACTAGACTTGCTTGATGGCCGAAGAAGGTGCTTATTTTCTTGTTGGTGTCAATGAGCGGCCTTGCTTTCAATGAACTAAATGACAAATTGAAAATTACATATCGGTTATTCATGTGATCCTTATACGCTAGCAAATGAATAAAATTGTTGAATAAATTGGCTTTTGAAATAGACTACTAGATTACAGAATTCAGTTTATAATCAAGAATAATTATTTCAAAATTGATATTGACTAACAGCCTTAAGAATGATATTCTTGAAAGGTTCATATTGTCGGTGTGGACTAGAATGCGTTGATAACACCCCGTGCCGCGTAATGACCCCCAACACCCAAAAAGCGTCCTTGGCATAACACCAAACTACATTTGGTGGTAAGGTTCTAGTTCTGGAGTTACATGGAATTACAAGTTACCTTTTTCTTGCTATTACTCCCAGGTCCACTTTGACCCAAAGTGACAGTTCCTTTGAGCAATTTGGAAATTATTAGTATTGAATAAGAATACTGGGAACCATATAACTTTTAGAGTAAATTATTTGTATTAAGAATAGTTATTTGAAGCTATAACGGTTTATTATATAACTCCTTGCTAGTTTTTCACACCAGCGTTAGCTGATGGTCTTTCTCTGGAGTGATAAGTCTTCTCAAGTCTCCAAAACTCTTATCAGTATTCTGGCCGATCTTTGTAATGTTTTAATTTGGATAGTCTTGGCTAAGTTGAGTGGTTGCTTTGGTCTTTGTTTACGTCACTGAAATTAAAACAGCCAACATTCTCAGGATATCTATTGGATTCCATATTGGCTATTAAACGAGCACCTGCCGACTGGACATGCAGACTTAAATTAGGTTTGAATTTGCCATTTTTCATGGGTAGTGTATTGTGGGGATATAAGACCCAGAGGGCATTTATTATCTGTAACCAGGTATTATTATTATCATTATTTTTAGTACTTGAAACTATATAATTGCTTGAAGATTGGTATTCTTAGATTCTAATACGTTAGATCATGTAAATAAACTAATAAATTGTTTTCATCATCATCATTTTGTCGTGCCACCAGCACGGATATCCCTGGCCCTCTCTCCCCACTCCTTCCTATCGTTCATCGCTTCTAGCAGGTCCTCAGGACTATATCCCGTATCCTCACAGAGCTGCTGTATGTAGGTTCGAGCTAGTCGCCCTGCTTTTGCTTGGCCATGTGAGGGGGTCCATTGGAGAAAATCACTTATAAGCTCATCCCTGATTCTCCAGCAGCGTTCTGTATGTCTGGTTCGTCTAACTTTGATACTTTTCGTGATGGGAGGTAGGTGGCCGTACAGCTGCTGCTTTGTGGGGTATTGCCTCCAGGACGTGTTCAAAATTGCTCGCAGCATTCTTGTGTAGTTGTCCTCAAGCTTTTTTTTCCATCCGTTAAGTCAGCGTCCATGTAGTGCATCCATATTGCAGTATCGACTCGACTGTTGCTTGGAAGAAACTGCGTTTCATTTTATCAGTCAGGTCTGTTTTCCATATGACCGCTAGCCTATTGGTAGCTGTCCATGCCTTTGTTAGTGGCGTGTCGATGTTTTTTTCGGTTGATGAGACACTGCTTTCTAGGTGGGTGAACTTGTGAACTAGTTTCAGAGAGCTACCGCCTCATGTGGAGATGTCGCCTGTTTGATTAAAGCACATGTATTCCGTTTTGTGTGCATTGACATGGAGGCCAATGCCTGCGGCGGCTCGTTCCAGACTGTGTTTTAGGGTTTCGGCTTGGGCAGGTACATTTGCCAGAATCGCTATATCATCGGCGTAGTCGGCAAATTGTTATACTTACTTGAAACTATAAAGGATTGATTTACCTTTAAACAAATAAAGTAAACCAATCCTATGAAATTTTATTTTTGGTTGTAGTTTTAATAGGGCAACATACTTTTTTTTTATTACAAATAATATCAAATAATAACCGTTTTCCTTGATATATATTCCAATGCAAATAATAAAATCCTATTTTATTTCTGCCCGGTCAGCTGGGGCTAAGATATACGCCGACCGAACCTCTGCAAAAGGGTAAGATGCATCCCAACGAGGCTACTCGTTGACCTTGGGTAGCGACCCTTAAAACTTAAGGACGGAATCCTAGTGGTTGCGCAGGTCGTTAACCGGCAATCTAAGTCGTCACGTGACATGCAAAAACCCTCGTTGGCCTTTTCTTGGCTTGACGGACGGTCGGAGAGGCCCGATCTGATCAGTCGGCTGGTCATGTCAAGCCCTTGCACTTATATGATTGTCCCGACTATATTCTTCAAACAGCTCTTGTAGCAAGCAAACACTCGGCCTTTTTTTTACCTTAAAGGTGCTAGAAAGCAGTAGCTGAGGATCAATCACGTTGAGAAAAACAAGACTTTGAGTGTCTTGGCATGACACTAAACAGCATATGATGGTGAGGCTTGAGTCCTAGAGTTTGGGGAATGTGAAGTACCCTTTCATTACCATTGTTGTTAAGTCAATTCTGACTCGGGTTTGTAGTACCTGTTAGGATCCCATCAATGAGTCAAATAGATCTATTGAATCATCTACTAAAGATTATAATCATTAGTTATTTGATTCCGAGCAGCTGTATGGAAATTGTTCATATTAAATAGGAGTACTTGAAAAGTAAAATGACTAACATTAAATAGCAATTCTGGAAATCACTTAGCGGTGTGCAAATAATTATATTAAATTGAATTATTAGTGTTTGATAGCAATACTTGAAACTGTTTAACTTTATGCAAATAAATGAGGTCTAACCCGTTTAAGAATAAAGTTGCCAACAAACCATTCACCGACAAATCATATATATATATATATATATATATATATATATATATATATATGTATGTATGTATGTATGTATATATATATATATATACCAGGATTTGGTATTAAATAATTCGCAACGGTTTATATGTCATGAAACACCAACCAACCTGTTTTCTTTGGTTTAGAAGAAAATTATACTTTTATTAAAAAAATGTTAGAAGTGTGCTCATAAAGAGGCATTTATAGGCGATATATGTGTATGGGAAAGATTATTATTTTACTTGAATTTAGTGCCTTGACAAGAAAGAAGATTTAAAAAAAAATTACTAGTAAAATTAACGCCTTTTTCATCATTAGGGCAACAGACTTATTTATGGAAATACGTGTACTCTTCTTACATAATTTGTTCCGCCCTACATATTCTTGGAGTAGTTATATTTGAAACGAGACGACTGGTGTCTATTTCAAGGTATAAATCATATTTTTGAGACCAACTCAAGAGTCGTTAGAAAAAGATTTTGTCTGGTTTGGTTTCTTTGTTTAATGGCATATCAACCTTCGTGATTTTTTTATGCTAAAGCTATTTATGTAGAAGAAGAGCTGTGATACTATTTAACCTATTGCTAGACGTATAAGGTTGGGGGGGGGGATTCATACCTTTCCCAAGGGTATTAATCCGAAACGTAATTGCTCGTCTTATTCAAACTCGCTTACCTCGAGGTCGCAGTTTTGCACTTTAGACATTACCCCATGGGGATCCTCTCGTTATAAAAAGGGTTTGGACTGCAAACTAACTATAAGTAGAAGAAAATTAGTCTACACACTTTACTTCTGAGAGTCATTGACGATGTGTTTAAGATTCAATGAATATTTAGTGACATCGAAATGCTGCCTAACTAACGGTTTTATTGCATGAAACATACACTAGACAGACTTGGTCATATGCATGAGAAATATAGGAATAAAAGTCTCGTAGCTAGGAGTCAGAGAGGAAGATGTAAACTTTATATCTGGTACAAGAGAGAGAGAGAGAGAGAGAGAGAGAGAGAGAGAGAGAGAGAGAGAGTAAAAAGGAAAAGAAAAGCCAGGAAGAACTAAGAGGAAAGAAAGTGCGTAGAAATAATAGAAATGAGAAAAAAATAAAGAAATTAAAAATACGAAAAAGGAGAGGAAAAAGAGAAAAGAAAAGTGAAAGGAAAATGAGAAAAAAAAAAGAAAGAAATTCAGAAGAGATGGGAATGAAGAAAGAAAAACGAAAAGATACGGAAGAAGACGTGCAGACAGAAAACAAGAAAAAGGTTGATTGATTTCAGCAGAATTTAGGATCATTTTATGCCTTGAGGTTTGAGAATAACATTCCTTGTATGTTCATATTTACATTTTTCAGGTAGTTGTTTCGGAATATGAATCGTTTCTATTTGACCCATAGATGGGACCCTAAAAGGTACTACCAACCATTCACAGAGGATCTGGGAGTAATGGTAGTAAAGGGATACTTCACAATCCCCAATCTTCATAACTGGTGAAATTTAGAGTCATACTTGGAAAATTCATTCAGTTTATTCTTAGCCTCATCGGCAAAACAGGGTTGGGGAGTAACAGATATAAAATCAGAGCAAGAATAATAACAAAATAAATCGAATTAGAAATAATTAAGAGATAAAGTTGCGGGGAAAAATGAAAAAAGATAAATAAAAATATGAAGGAAATAGGCTAACAAAGAAAGAGGAGAAAAACGAACTGGAATAAAAAACAAACAAACAAAAACAAAACAAAACACACACAAAAAAAAAAAACAAGTAAAAATGTCGGAAAAAAGTCAATAATTAAGAAACGTAAATAAAAAGCTTTTGAAACTGATACATCAGTTCGTATACATCGGTAGCAGTATCTCATCTACAAAAAGCGATATTAATAGACACACAGGAAAGGCATGGACTGCTATTTACTGCTTATCGACTATATGGGAATTTTATCTCTCTGATTAAATACAACGAGAATTCTTTTAAACTGTAGCTGTGTCAGTACCATTCTACAATTGACTATAACGAAATGCAAGGAGAAAAATCTAGATGGAAAATACTCAAGTATGCTGCGTGCTGTTTTGAAAGAATGCTGGGAGCAGCGCCCCACAAAACAGCAGCTGTACGCCCACTTACCTCCTACTACACAAACCATCTAAAAAAGACGAGTGAGATATGCAGGGTATTGCTGAGGATATAAGGACGAACTCTTAAGCAATCTTCTGTTACGGTTCTGTTTTGGATGGCTAGGGACGGATAAGAGAGAGAGAGAGAGAGAGAGAGAGAGAGAGAGAGAGAGAGAGAGAAATTTGTGGAAATAGTGATGCATTTTGGTACTAGTGCCATATGATCGTCCTTCAATCCCAGGTATCACTTAAATTTTCGAATGCTGATTTCTAAGAAGACAAACAGGACCTCTTAAGTTGTAAGACTTACATAATAGCGTCTTATTAAGCCGGGTAACTGGTCCCTTAATATGGTTTAGTCGTTGACCGAAAAAGTTTGGTTTCAACTACAAATTGCTATATTAATTTACGAGAACGTGGTATTACAGAAGTTCAATTAACATCGATAAATCTTCTCGATAACCTCGTGTTCGATTTTTTTGGCATTTTCTTTGGTTTAGTTTGTTAAACATCAAATCACTTAAGGTGCACGCGTACCCTGTTTGATATTATTGTTTAACATACTAATAATGTTAATATGTTTTATTTGTATTCTGAATTCTTCGATACACAGATAATTGTTTCATTTTTTTTCATTGAAGTGTTATGAAGGACTGACTGCGTTACCGCCACAATTTTGTATAAAAACACAAAATCATGTATTTTGTTCAACTTTGGCATAAGATTTGCAAATGGGTGACTATGTGTGAAGTGGTTTTAGTTTTTAATAATCAGTCTTTGTTATTGCCTTTTAGTTTATGTTTTTGAACAGAAAGGATATATCTTCACACTTATAAAGTTAAGTGCATTCATTCATTCATTTTTTACTGATCCTGAAGCCTGATTTGGTCGTCGGGATTCAACTCATGCAGAGAGTCTTGGGAAAGAATAATTAGGCGGAGTCCATCCCTCTCCAGATCTGCAACGGGGTCAAATTCAGAGTCCTGCTTCTCCAAGATCCGTTGCCAAAGACTCCAGTCTACTCAGCTATTTAACCATAGCTAGGCAGAGAAGAGTTCATTTAATTCATTTCCCACTGGTATTAGTGCTATTTGAATTTCAAAAGTCTCGTTCAGGATTTGAAATCGAGTTACCGATTCCACTTCCTACAACGATAACCGTTACGCCACCTGCTCAATGACCACGATCCTATTTGGCCTCATGTCATATTAATGAATATAGAGATTGAATGATGAATTCTTACGATCAAAACTGCTCTAAAACTCCTTGGTCTCGTCCAAATTAAGCAAAGTCAAAGCTGGTCAGTACTTGAATGGCTGATAGATAGATAGAGAGATTGGTAGATAATGAAACAGATAAATAAAGATTATTTATAAGAGAAAATACTTAAATGTAATAAAATGTGGTTGAAATAGATAGTTTTGGCATTAAATAACCCACGAAGGTTGATATGCCATAAAAGAAAAAATAAAAAAAAAACCTAACAATAAGTGTTATTCAAGAATAATTATGGTATATAGAAATTTAATACTTACATTCACCATCCAGAGAAGAGTAAATTTCTCTAATTATCATTTAGCGCCCTCCCCTTCACCTCGGTGTTGTAGCTAATGAAAAGGAAGGCTTCGGGTCACCCACGACTATGGTCGCCAACTTTACTTTTACAAATTGTAACTGGACATCTACATTTAAAAACCATGTCTTCAGCGGGCAAGATTTTATCCACCCCCTATATCTCTTTAGTATTTTTGTATTTTCCTTCTTCAACTTGTAAGAAGATAAAGACTTACGACAGATATTTAACTTTTCGGACTAAAACATATTTGTTCAGTGAAAGAAAACAAAATGAAAGAAATGACAAAAACTTACTCATATCCAGCTACCACCTTGTTAACGGGGCTTATGATACGCCGACTGTATTCTTCTATGGAAGGGCAATGCTGCCCTCAAACCCCATCAAAAATGGGGTGTCCTGTAGGTAACACTAAACTGAATCTGATGGTGAGGCTTCAGTTCTGGAGATCTGGAGAAAGTGTTGTACTTCTTCATTGCCATTACTTCCAAATTAACACAGTCCTTGAATGGTAGAACATACCTGGGTCTTATCTCTTGGTCAAATAGATCTGTTTAAAAATTATTTGTATTTACAAGGAATACTTAATATATAAATACGTGCAAATAGCTTTTTAAACTACACAAGAATGTAAATATAAGCGTAGAATGAACTCGATTCACTAACCTCTTTGCATAAAAGGACCCCAGATGGATTGACATACCATTAACATCAATCACTCAATCTTTTTCACATTATAAATATAACCATAATATTTCTATTTTTTTATATATCATCGCAGATACTCAGGGGGAATATTCTCATCACGTACCGGTAACTCTTCTAATTAGCAATGAGAATTTGTCTTTTCAATCTCCTTGAACAATATTTGTTTTTACTTTTTAACAATGTAATTCCATAAAAATCATTTTCCAGAGATTTATCATTTAGAACCTCAAAGCATGAATAAAAGTATGCTTTGTGTTGATTTGAATATAATTTGGTTCTTCCTACATAATGTTCCACTTTTTTTTTTATCTCTATAACTCAAGCAACTTGAACCAAATTGTCTGTTTGTTCAAATACTTATGAGTACAACTGTATATTTTCATGCATCATTAGTAATTTCATTTTATTCTTGAGATTCTGAAACTTAGTAAGTAAGAATTACTGATAAAAGAAAATACTTATCTAAATTAATATCAATAATTGTTGACAATACTTTATCTAAAAATAAGAATAATCAAAAGATACTTGAGTTGTAGTAGCTCTCCGTTTAACATGACCTATAACTGCCCATTAATTAAAGAAGTGAACAGCTTGTCTACTTATGCTGGTTGTTTGTTTATAGTATTCACCACTATAGACAAATAACTTTTTCAATGAGTTGATAGCATTAAAATATGCATCAGTGTGCCACAGATTCTCCGAACAACAACTTATCTGGTTATGAATTCATAACTTTTCCCTGAGCTGTTGCTTAATCAAAATTAAGGAGCCAATTTTCCCCTTTCGCCATATCAATGGGGCTTAGAATACGCAGACTGTATTCCCTTCAGAGGGGTAAAACCCCCTCCCTCTCCAAAAACAAGGATGTCCTGAGTACGACATTAAACTGTATATGATTGTGAGGCGGCCCGTTCTGAAAATCTAGGAGGTGCAGACTTCCCTTTCATTGCCATTAATCCCAGGTTAACTCTAACTAAAAGTGTTAGTACTTATTAAATTCCCATCTATGGGTCACATAGAACTGTTTTAAATTAATTCGCATTCGATCGGATCGCATGCAAGAAAAAAGCTCTTTAGAAACAAGTTCACAAAAGTGTGAATATGAACAATGAACGCTATTCTCTAACCTTTTGGCATGGAATAATCCAAGATTAGTTGAAATGCCGTTAAAATACCTCAATCAGTTTATCTTAGTCTTTAACAACAGAAGAAACATAAAGGGAAACGCAAACAGCCTCGTCCAGGTATTGAACTCAGTTCATTAATTTAATTTCTTACCATGATAACCGTTACGCAGGTACACTATCCTATTCATACAATTCATAGAGTAAAAAATTGCACAAACTCAGTAAGAAATGACTTGAAAAAAAGAATGAAAAGAAAGAAAAGAAAGGTTGATTAGAGCAGTTGGTAGCTTTTCTGAGATAAAGCTAACATGAGTACGAATTTCACCAAAGCTTGTTCTTTGTCATTCAAATTCGCACTATCCTATGTTGTCGAAGAATGACGCTCCGATTGCAATAAGTTGTAAGTAAATATCAAAGATGATGGAAAATATTCCTCTCAATGAATAATGGTAATTATTGACAATGTTTCATTCTAAATTAAAGAAAGTTAAACCATATTCATAAAATTTAAAAACTTTTGACTGTTTTGATATTGTGCTATTATAGCCATATTAAATGGAAAGAATATAACAGATGGATTCTTAGAGTTTGTGGGGATTTAATTAATGAATCAAGTTTAAAATAGAAAATACTAAAATTATAAAATACGAAAATAAAATTAATAATAAAATACGAAAATAATACAAATAACATTATGCAAGAATAAGACAAATAATACAATATAAAAATATCCCACAATTCTACTTTCGCTGAATGTTCAATTTCCGGCACCAATAAGAACACTCTTTTCAGAACTTGCCAACCCATTCAAAAGATGTGCATTTTTCAGCCTCCCGTAATGAGCAGTTCAAAACCCTACAACTTTTTCAATAATTAATCATGGGCTTAAGAATAAAAAAAATCCACAGCAAAAACCAATAAGTTATTTGTTAAGTTAGTTGGAGAAAATAAGGCGAACCTTATGAGGATCCAAATCTTTACTCAAAATTAACATGTTCAAAACCACAGGACGTCAATCAAAGTTTTCGCTACTTTATCTATTAAGTCTCAAATGAAGTTAAATACTTTACACTCCTTTTTTAAATCAAAAAAGTTGAATTGTAATTTTAAAAAATTCTTTACAAGATATAACATAACCTTAAGAAGGTGCTCGTGACCAAACAGTTATCATCGAAACCAATTTTAAATGAGGCTGCATTTCAAATTGGGCTAATACCACTGGGAAAGCTATGAATTCAATTATTCTCTCTTCAGCTATGGTCAAATAGTTGGACAGTCTGGACTCTTCAATGTTGGTACAGAGAAAGCAAACTCTGAATTCAAACCAGTTGAAGACCTGGAGAGAGATGGATTCCATCGGGTTGCTAAATCAGTGCATAGATAACACCTCACGACCAAACCAGGTTACGAGACCAGTGAAAAGGAATTAATGAACATAACTTTATAAGAATGAAGAAATACAGTCTCTGTTCATTAAGACTAACGAGCGATATAATCAGAGATAACTAAAACTAGTTCGCAGATTGTCCCTCATTTGTAGATCTTGTTGGTTTGGTTTGATTGTTTTATAGCATATCAGCTCATGTGGTCAAACACCCACGGCCGCGTTGAAGGAGGTTTTTTTTTACCCTTCTGCACAGGTTCAGTCGGCGTGTTCTTCTGTTCCTATTGACAGGGCGAAGATCTTATGCCAAGGTAGGAGATAAATAATTTTGTAAATGGTTGTGAGTTTTTATACAAACAGGAGCACTAACGCAGTCAATACTTCGGAACACTTTAATTTAAAAAAATGATCAATTATCTGTGTATCCCTGAAGTTTGTGTACAAATAAAATATACCATCAACTCTGTAAGTGTTTGAAACAACGACAACAAATATGGCACCGACAAATCGAAGATGAGGCTATTGAGTAGCTTTATTGGTGTAATTTGTAATTCTGTGATACCACTCTCATGGTAAAGCAGTTGGTAGGCAGAAGCAAGCTTTCTGGAGGAAGATGAGGACGTGACCTGGAATCTTAACGAGAGTTTGTTCTTTCTTCCCATTTCCAATGTGCATTGGCCCACGCTGTCATGCCTTATCGGCGGGGCTTAGAATAGGCTAACTGTAGCCTCTGCAGCGGGATAAGACCCCACCCACAGTGCGTTCTGGATATGACACTAAACTGCATCTGATGGCGGGGCTTTACTTTTGGAGATCTGAGAAATGTAGAGTACACCGTCATTATCATTACTCACGGGTCCACTCTGACTTGGAGTGGTAGTTATCATTTGACTCCCATCTATGGCTCAAATAGATCTGTTTAAAAATTGTTCATATTCGATTGGACTGTGTGCAAAAATACCTTTAGAAACATCTATAGAAAAAGGTAAAAATGAACATACAATGAACACTATTCCTTAATATCCTACCTTAAGATAATATTTACCAACCCCTCCGCTCGGGCAGGATATGACACAAGGTCAATTTTTAAGCGGAGTTTAATAGGTTTGAATTCAGAGTTTTCCTTCTCCTAGACTAGTTGCCTCACCAAGGCTGAAGAACCCAGTCTGTCCTACTATTTACCCATAGCTGGAGGGAGAATAATTGGATTCATACCTTTCCCAAGGGTATTAGTGCTATGTGAAATGCAATCAGTCTCGTCCAGGATTTGAACTCGTGTCGCCGTGTCCATTTCCTACGACGATAACGACTACACCACGGGCAAATCCTACCTTAAGATAAACGTTGACAGGTGGACATGCTGTCAAAATTAATCAGTCAATCACCGTCGTATAAAGGATGACCTGTATCAGTTGAGGTAAGAAGTAACTAAAATTGAAAATACGCTCACTGTAAAACCACCAACTCTCTCAAAAAGTGTGACCCGAGTTGCTAATTACAACAAAACTAGAAATAATGATGACTTATTAATATTCACTGTTTTACCAAAAACTTTAACTTTTTAGAATTGAATAATAATTTTTCTTTAAATTAAAGCTAAAAAGGTGTACAATTTCATCAAGGACGGTTAATTTATGAATGTGTAAAATCTACTTTAAATATTTTTGCCAATGAGTGCGGGGACGTTTTTCCCTTTTAGACTCAATTACAAAATGAACAAAAAATAGTCTACTTCAGTTACGTATATCGATTATAGCCAATCTGGCTCCATAAAATTGTCTCCAACACTTACCATTGAGCTGTATGCGCAAGTAGAGTCATTTCCGATTCTCGAAAGAGATTGTGTTTCTGAAATTGTCCACACCACGCCTTTTCCTGCTAAATTGCTTCTTGGCGCCTGTATTAAATAAGCACTTGTCCCTTCAGAGTAACTGTCAGAATTAAGAGAAGAATGCAAACTACTATTACTTCGACAACCAAAAAGAGAAATGTAAAAACTACAGTTAACAGAGATGATGATGATGATGATGATGATGATGATGATTTATACAAAATAGAGGACAAAAATAATCTGTCCCAAACCTAAAAACTGACATCTCTTGATAAACAACTAATAGGAATAAAGAAAATTTTATTATAACCGCCTTAAACTTTCATCGAGGTCTTTTTCTTTATAACATACTCTTTATAACACTATAACAAGTTTATATAAGACTTCTGAATGAAAGTATATAAATATAGATAAATAGGAGATAACAAATATATATATGAAGCTAAAAAGTGTACAATTTTATCGTAGTTCATTTGTGAACGTGTAAAATCTACTTTAAATATTATTACCAATGAGTGCTGGGAATGTTTGTCACTTTTTTTTATACGAATATATATTTACACACACACATACAAACCCGCACACACACACACACACACACACACACACATATATATATATTTATATATAAAGAAATGAACTGGTTGAAAGAAAGTTATGTAAATATTAGGGGCTTTACAAAAATCCCAGGACTCTTTTTCAAGACTAATTTAAATGCTTCATAGAATTCATGTATCGTGTCTGTTTGTGTTTGTGAGTTTGTGGTTAAGATATGTGAGCATAAAATAAAAACCAAGTCGTTGAAATTAATAATTTATATGAATAAAACGTATATATATATATATATATATATATATATATATATATATATATATATATATATTGGGAAAGGTATGAACTCCTTTATCCTCCAATCTATGTGTTAAATAGTACCACTACTGTTCTTCTAGAAGTATGGATTTGGCTTTAAATCACCCAAGAAGTTTGATATGCCATTAAACAACAATGCGAATAAACATCAAAAACAAACAAACAAACAAACAAACAAATATATATATATATATATATATATATATATATATATATATATATATATATATTCGGTAATTCAATAGATAAGGGGAAATTTTTTTGAATGAGCAAAATAATTTTTTTCAGAATTTTTTTCGATGAATGTAATCTCTGAATTATTTGGAATCAGTTTATAGCAAAAATTATTTCAATCTCAAGAAATAACTGTTTTAGTTGTATTCAAAATCAATTCATGAAATCCCTTAGGATTGAACAAAGGTCTGTCACAAAATCTTTGGTGGCTGGAAAATGGAAAATATGAGACATTTATTGAAAAATGTGTGATGTGTATGAAGAAGCATGCTTACAATGGGTTACACATGGATTTGTTACTATAAACCTCAGTCGAAAAGACAGTTCATGGAGTGGAAACTTATTGACACTCCGGTAAAGTATAAAGTTTCAGGTAGAGCGATGTGTAAAGAAGGTTATGCTGATAGTTTTTCGTGACATGATAGGACCCACCCCTGCTGATTTCCTTGAAAAAAGTGCAAACATAAGGAGTGCTTCTTATTGGCAACTCCTTATTCTCAAACACACACACACACACACAAAACAAAAAAAAAACACACACACACACACACAAAAACACACACACACCTATATATATATATATATATATATATATATACTTCAGTTCTCAAACTTACATATATTATCTAATTCTATTCTGACAAAATACGAGGGACCTTCAATAAGTGTTTAAACTTTTTTTTACAGGCATTTAAAATTGTTGCAGACTCTTGAAAATTCAGTATGTTATTGCTATACATCTTATGAGATGAGAGACTAACTTTTATGATTTCAGTTTCAAATAAACAGCTACAGCAGGAATTGGAATACACCCTACTAAAACCTGATTGTCACAGCAGGTGAATTTAAAAAATCATGCAATCTGGACGTGAGGACACTTTAGAAGAACGATATGCAATAAAATTCTGTTTAAAACTTGGAAAAAAATGCCACGGAAACGTGTGGAATGCTTCAGACTACTTTTGTGTGGCATAAGAGATTCAAGGAGGGCAGGGAGTCTGTGAGGGATGATAAGAGGTGCGGGAGGAGTAAGGCAGTCAGAACACCAGAGTTGATTGGCCAAGTAAAGAATTTCATGGATAAGGACCATCGTATGTCTATATACACAATAAGTGCACAGTTTGATGTCAGTGTGGAAATTGTACACACAATTATTCGCGAGGAATTGAAAAATGGAGAAGTTTTTGCGCGAAGTTTGTCCCAAGGGTGCTCAGAGAAGATAAAAAAGAAAGACGTTGTCATGACAGCAGGGAGAAGGCCGTGCAGATCATTTCAGATCCCACAGTTCTTGATGCTCTGGTGACCTGCGATGAAAGCTTGATCTACTGCTATGACCCAGAGACCAAGAGACAGAGTTCCCAGTGGAAGCATGCTGGCTCTCCCAGACCCAAGAAGGCCAGACAGAGCTAATCCACCTACAAACTTTTAATGATCCCTTTTTTTGACAGCGCTGGCATGATCTACATGCACTGGGTTCCCACTGGACAGACAGTCAACATAGAATACTGTGTTGAGGTTTTAAGGCAGTTCAGGAAGAGATTTATAGGGAAGAGGCCAGCACTCTTCAAATCCGGTCAGTGGCATTTCCACCAGGACAATGCACCAGTCCACAACTCCGTCCTTGTCACAGACTTTTTGACCCAAATGGGCATCAAGACAGTTCTTCACCCTCCCGATAGTCCATACCTTTCTCTCTGTGACTTTTGCTCATTCCCTAAGCTCAGAGGCTGTCGTTATGAGACAATTGATGAAAGAGGCAGTGACGAAGGTCATTGACACGCTCACACAAGAGGATTTCGATGGGGCCTTCCAGAAGTTGAGTGAACGGTACAACAAGTGCATTGCAGCCGGAGGAGATTACCTCGAAGGGGACTAGAGTTTCATGTGTGTTCTATCAATAAAAGTGCCCATACGAAAAAAGTCTGGAAACTTATTTATTTAGCCTTGTATGTAATATATATGTAAATATATAAGTACATGTGTTCATAGATATTTTAACAATTTGATATGATTGCCTAGTCGGCTGGGGCTGTAAAATATACTGACTGCAACTCTACAGAGTGGTAAGAACCCCGAACGAGTGTCCTGATATGACGCTAAACAATCTGATGGTGAGTTTCCAGTAATGCTGAAGCTTTGGGGAATGCGGAGCACTCCTTTATTGCCATTGCTCCCAGGTCCACTCTTACCCGGAGTGGTAGAATCTGATAGGGTCCTATCTATGCGTCAAACAGAACTAAACTGAATTGCATAAAATAGAACTATTTTGACTTTTAAACTGTGTACTTATGCTAAGCCGAATTGTCTGAAATGGAACTGCTTTTGCATGCTAAAGTGAATTGTCTGAAATAGAACTGATTCTGACATTGAAACACTACTAACACTAAACTGAATTGTTTGAAATAGCGCTGTCTTGACATTTAACTGTGTGTAAACAAAAAATAAATATATACTAAACTGAATTATTTGAATTAGAACTGTTTCACTAAACTGAACAGTTTAAAATAGAAATGTCTTTGACAATCAAACTGTATGCCAATACTAAACTGAGTTATTTTGAAATAGAACTGTTTATTTATATAAAAATGGATTTAGCATTAAATAACCTAAAAAGGTTGAAATGCCGTAAACCCAAACAAACAAACAAACAAACATATGATCACCCTCCGGTCCCTCTCCCTCCCTCTCTCTCTCTCTCTATATATATATATACATATATATATATATACATATTTATGTGGGTGTTTTCTTTTATTTTTCAAAAAGTATGTACACATATATGGTTTAGGGAATATTTTTCTATCTTTAATTCTTTGCGAAAATAAGAAAATATGTTAACCAAATCCACTTGTTGAAATTAATACGTTTTGGGCGAGATGAATTTCTTCTTTAAATGCCTCAAAGAGGAAAAGGGGAAATACATTAAATAACGCATTTAATTGTTTTTGAGGCTTTAATTTGAATTGAATGCAACAAATTCAGAGACGTGAACTTTTACACTTCATTTAATTATTTTCAAACGTTATTTTCTGATGATTTTAATGGCAGTTATTAAAGAAATAATACTTTAACTCAATGAAAACCATAGAATTTCCGTAATATTTTCGTATAAGTGAACAAAAACTCAATAAAAATAATAAAATATAATTTTATTATATTGATATGAAAGTAATCGTATTTATGGATCATTAAGATGATCCATAAATACGACTACTTTTCATCTTTAGTTTGATTTCTTTGTATAATAGCATACTAGTCAATGCCAAAGTGATTCTTATAGAAGAACAGTGGTGGTACTAATAAAACTATTGCTGGGGGTGGGTGAATAAGGGAAAGAGTATAAGTCTGAAAGTGAACGTTATAGCGAGGCTGGAGTTCGAACTTGCTTTCTTCAATATCGCAGTCCAGCATTTTTGCCACTACATTACGGAGGCTTCTCTTTTTATCATTTTTATATTTTCATACGCATCAAGTATGTTAAAAAATTATCAAAACTATGGTGTATATAAGAAGAATTTAAGCATCCAACAACATTTTTCCAAATAAATTTCATCCATCTTTTTGTCAATGCAGTTTGGCTGATACTTTACAACTCACCATTCGAGATAAACTGTTAGATTCTCTTTGTTATATTTTCAAAACACGTCTTCGATTCTTATCTGTCACTAGAATCTTTGATGTTAACTATTCAATAACTGGATCAGCGGAATAGATCCTCGCCCTCACTCACATACACTGGTAGGCACAAATACGATCAGAACTTAAGAGATTTTTATCATTATAAGTCCCATAAATTCACTCTGAACTGTTCAGCAGGACACCTAGCGTAACGGTTATAGGCGTTCGTTCCCTAAGCTTCTAGGGAGACAATCATCCGGAGGTTGCAGGTTCAGTCCTGACTGCAGGCGAGTAACAATACTGGAATACTTAACACTTGTACCCGGCTATGGCTAACGGAATCAGAACTGGTGACCCCCGTGGATTCAATAAAGGACGTAGTTCGATGTTCCGTGAAGGTTTTCAAGTTCGACAAACACCTGAAGAAGGCCGGAGGACATATCGGTCGAGTCGTTGTGGAAATAACAATAACAATAAAGATGAAGACAATAGTCCGAAAATCCTTAATGATAAAAATCATCAAGCTTCGACTCAGAAATTTAGACAATTAGAACTTCGAATTTTTATGTGCCTGAAAGTCTTAGTCACTGTATGCTTTCTCTTCGAGTAACTGGCCCTAAAATGTATCTAAATCAGGTTTTTTGAATGCATGAAATTAAAACAACATCTACAAAAGTTAGTGTGTTAGAAAAATTATTTTTGATGTTGTAAGTGAGGACGTTGGGTCCGACCAAAGTAACTGACAAATAACTTGCTCTGAAAGAAATTTTCATTACTTTGAAATAGACTTGATAGAATAGCTCTTCGGACTGAGCCCGAAAGGCCTTACCCAAAGAATCAAATCGAATATATATATATATGTATATATATATATATATATATATATGTGTGTGTCAAAAAGGTCAAGTTTAATTTACACGCTGTTTCCCTTATCTCCACATTTATGGTCAGCTTGTATAGTTTCCGACAAGATATAACAAAATCCTGCTATGTTTTCCAAGGAAGAAATCAATTTTTTACATAAAGTTTAGTTGCTGTACTCTTGTATATTGATAATTGTCTGAATATATATATGTGTGTGTGTGTGTGTGTGCGTTGAGAGTGATTTGGAGAAACTGAATTCAATTGGTTGATTTTACAGCAGGTCAACCTTTTTTGGGTTACGGAAGTTACTTTTGAGAGGTAATTAAGCCGTTTCAAGTAAATAATGATAATTATTAGTATACAACTTTCGCTTTAAGTAGCCATTCTTAATGCAAATAATTTGCACTGATATAGTTCAAAGAATTCTTATCCAAAATAAATATTTCAAGTAATTATAAGACTTCAAGTAACAAATTACAATAATCCTTTGTAAATAATCATAGCTCCTAGAAAGATAAATTGCACAACCATATGGTTTATAGTATTCCGATCTAATACTAATAATTTGCATACAGTTATATTGTTCCAAGTATTTCAAGTAATTAAATAGTTTCAAGTATCTACTAATAATCCTTTAAAAACGATTATAGATTTAAGTAACACGATTTATATGGTCTAGAGTATTCCTATCTAAAATCAATAATTTTCAAATTGGTCTATATGATGAAAACCTTACATGTATTTCCGTTTCGGGTCAGAGTGGATCTGTGTGTAATGGCAAGGAAGGAGTGACTCCAGAATTGGAACCTCGCCGCCAAATCGAGTTTATTGTCATATTCTAGAAAATCTTTTTTGATGGAGAGTCTTACCTCTCTGCAGAATAGGCAATCGGTGTATTCTTGGTCTTGCCGACAAAGAGTGGAAAAGGTAAAAGTACAAGGAGCACACAATAAGTTTCCCAACTTTTTCGTATGGGTACTTTTATTGATAGTACACACATGAAACTCTAGTCCCCTTCGAAGTCATCTCCTCCGGCTGCAATGCACTTGTTGTACCGTTCCAACAATTACTGGAAAGCCTCATGGAAGTCCTCTTGTGTGACCGTGTCAATGACCTTCGTCACAGCCTCTTTTATCTCCTCACTTGTGTCATAACGACAGCCGCTAGGTTTTTCCTTTGGCTTTGGGAATAAGCAAAAGTCAAAGGGAGCAATGTCTGGACTATGGGAGGGTTGAGGAACTGTCTTGATGCCCATCTTGCTCAAATAGTCTGTGACAAGAATGGAGTTGTGGAATGGTACAGTGTCCTGGTGGAAATGCCACTGACCCAATTTGAAGAGTGCTGGCCTCTTCCTGGGAATCTCTTCCTGAACTCCCTTAAAACCTCAACATAGTATTCCTTGTTGACTGTCTGTCCAGTGGGAACCCAGTGCATATAGATCATGCAGTGCTGTCAAAAAAAAGGGATCATCAAAAGTTTGTGGGTGGATTTGCTCTGTCTGGCCTTCTTGGGTCTGGAGAGCCAGCATGCTTCCACTGGAACTCTGTCTCTTGGTCTCTAGGTCATAGCAGTAGATCCAGCTTTCATCGCATGTCACCAGAGCATCAAGAACTGTGGGATCTGAAATGATCTGCTCGATCATCTCCTGCTGTCAAGACAACATCTTTCTTTCTGATCTTCTCTGAGCACACTTGGGACAAACTTCGCGCAAATCTTCCGCATCTTCAGTTCCTCGCGAATAATTGTGTGTACAGTTCCTACACTGACATCAAACTGTGCACTTATTGTCTCTATAGACATTCGACGTCCTTATCCAATCAAGTCTGGTGTTCTGACTTCCTTACTCCTCCCACATCTCTCATCATCCCTCACACTCCCTACCTTCTCTTATGCCACTCAAAACTGATACTCGATTCATGCAAGATGATTGAAAGCATTCCATACGTTTCAGTGGCATTTTTTCCAAGTTTAAAACAGAATTTTAGCATATCGTTTTTCTAAAGTGTCCTCACGTCCAGATTGCATGATTTTTTAGATTCACCTGCTGTGACAATCAGGCTTTAGTAGGGTGTATTCCAATTGCTGCTGTAGCTGTTCATTTAAAGCTGAAATAATAAAAATTAGTCAGTCATCGCATAAGATGTATAGCAATAACACACTGAATTTTAAAGAATCTATGACAATTCTAAATGCCTGTACAAAAAAAGTCTAAAAACTTATTGAAGGCTCCTCGTATTAGTGATTTTATCGAAGAGCAAGTGTGCTGTTTCCATTAAGAGTTGTCTCCTTTTCTTAATTTTTGATGATCTCAAAAGACTACATAAAACTGTCGTAAGTTTCTAAAGAAAGTATATCAAGTATAAGCTTTGAATATGCAATATCTTTGCATAAACCATAGCACCAAGCACTTAACTGAGTAGTTGTTAAGTGATCTACCGTTCAGCTCCACACAACTACTAAACAAACATAACTAAAGGCAGTAACATGCGGATCACTTGTTTTGAAATTATTTGAGCCGCGAAAGAAGAAGGGAAATCAGAGAGAGAGAGAGAGGTGGGGGACAGAAAGACGGAGAGGGAACCTTAAAAAAGAAAGTGAGAAACAGGGAAAGAAACAAAGAAATGGTAAGAGAGTGTAAAATAGAAAAAGACAGAAAAGAGAAAATGTGATCAAAGCATAAAAAGTGAGGAATGCAGAGAAAAAATATGTAAAGAGTGAGAGAGAGGGGGAGAGAGTCCGAATAGGGATAAGTAGAAAGAGACATGAACTGATGTAAAGAAAAGGAAAAAAAAAAGGATGAAGAAGGTGCTATTGAAACGCAAGAAAAGAGATGAATAGAAAAAGAGCCTAAAATGAGAAGGAGCAGTAAAAGTGTAGAGGAAATGAAAAAAAAAAAAAAAAAAAGAAAGAGACAGGTATTTCTATCTCTTTCTCTTTTTCATTTCCGGAAAATAATTATAAAATGAGAAAGAGATCAGGGAATAGAAAAAAAGAAGTGAAAGAAGAGATAAAAAGATAGAGATGATGATGATGATGAGAGAGAGAGAGAGAGAGAGAGAGAAATAGAAGGGGGAAGGACAATAAAATTCGGGGATTGTTGAAAAATACAGAAAAGGTAAAAAGAAAAGCAGGGAAAGAAAGATGCTAGAAAAAAGAGAAAGAAAAAAGGATAATAGAAAGCGGGAACAAGAATAAAGAAAAACGCGCATAGAAAGAAAACGGAAAAGAATCATTGAAAGGGAAAGAGTTCAAGGGACAGAAGAAGGAAGAAAAAGAAGGAGAGATAAAAAAGATAGAGATGATCAGAAGCAGATGACAAAATCAAAAGGTGGGGATATAGTGAGAGAGAGAGAGAGAGAGAGAGAGAGAGAGAGAGAGAGAGAGAGAGAGAGAGAAATTAGAATAATACTGAAAAAATGAATCGAGAGAAGGAAAAAGAAAGAGAGAAATATGGAAAGAAAGACGAGCAGGTAAAGAGAGAGAAAGAAGTAAATAGCGAGAAAAAGAAAGAATAGATAGACAAAAAAGAAAGAAAGATAGAGATGATGAAAACAGTTAAAGAAGCATATATATATATATATATATATATATATATATATATATATATATATATATATATATATATATATATATATAAGAGTAGCAGGGAAAAGGAAAAGTTATTAAGGAAGAAAATTGAGAAAGAAAGAAAGAAAGAAAGAAAGAATAGAAGATTCATATGTATGGAATGAAAAAGATAGAAAGAGAAGAAGAGATGAAGAATAATTGCGAAAAAGATTTTGATTGTCAACGACTCCTATTATTTTTATTCAAGTTTTATTCCTGTGACGCAACCACACAGCCGTAGTTGAAGGAAGATATTGTTCTCAATACCACATCTTTGAAATACTAAGACTATTGTTTGGTAAGGGCAAGCTGACGTTAAATGAATCAAGAATATATCGAAGAGTCAATTTACCAATGAGTCGATTTGATCTTATGGTTCGAAATTATTGGTGGTGAGGGCAATATCTGAGCGTTGATCGTGATCAAATGGGTTGTATTAAATCGTGATCAAATGGGTAGTATTGAATCGTGATCAAATAGCTGGTACTGAACAGTGATCAAATGGTTTATCCTGAATCGTGATCAAATGGGTAGTATTGAATCGTGATCAAATAGCTGGTACTGTACAGTGATCAAATGGTTTACCCTGAATCGTGATCAAATGGATTGTATTGAATCGTGATCAAATGGGTTGTATTAAACAGAATGAACTTTAACAGTCAAATTCATAATATTTATTTACACAAATTCTCCATCACGAGCAGGATGCAATAAAAAATCAATACTTTTAAGAGAATCAAGCGAATGATTTAAACGGCATGTCAGCCCTTCAAGGGTTATTTTATACCTTGAGGTTAAGGAATCATGTTTATTGTACATTCATAATTACATTTTTATGTTGGTGTATCTTAAGAGTTTATTTTATTTTACTTTATTTTGCACATGGTCCTATCGAAAACGAATAATTTTTAACAGGTCTATTTGAACGATAAATATGACCCGAACCGGTTCTACCACTCTGTGTCAGAGTACTCTGGGAGTAATGGCTATAAAGGTTTACTGTGGTGTAATGGTTATCGTTGTAGGAAATGGACATGGTTGATTTCACATAGCACTAATACCCTTGGGAAAGGTATGAATCCAATTATTCTCCATCGAGCTATGGGTAAATAGTAGGGTACATTAGGTTCTTCAGCCTTGGTAAGGCAACTAGTCTAGGAGAAGGACAACTCTAAATTCAAACCTGTTAAACTCCACTTAAAAATTGACCTTGTGTCATATCCTGCCCGAGCGGAGGGGTTCGTAAATATGATAAAGGTTTACTCCCTCTACTCCAAATTTTCAGAACGAGAAGCCTTACTAACAATATAACTTAGCGTCATACCCAGGACATCTCTTTTAGTAGGGTTCTTACATTTCTGTTGGGGATACAGTCCGTCAACGTATTCAAAGCCCCACCTACCGGGCGCTAAATTGTTTTTTTGTTTTCGTAGACAACAGTTTCCTTGCCTTTGTTTTACGTCATAATGACCTCATGACGTAAAACAAAGGCAAGGAAATTGTTCAAAATATAAATTTTACGTGATGTCATGTTTTTCTTTTGCTTATTTATCTATTTATTGTGGATATAAAAATCCAAATTTCTTTCGATTTTCTCTAATACCCATTCAAATATTTACAAACAATTTAATTTTTATAATCTGTTTTCAATCTAGTAAAGTTAGCTTTGTTTACAAACCTACCGCTAGGGAATGATGTTACAGTAGTGGGGAAAAAACCGACAAGGAAAGACTTAAACATTTTTTTTATTATTGCCATAAATTTGGATGAAACTCAATGGCTTAGACACATATAGGAAATAATTATTTTCCTTTATTAAAGAAAATTCCCAGAAATACAAAAAAATAGGAAATTTCTTTTCCTTGATTTGACATTGTATTTTTGATTAGTTATTTTCAAATGACTATTGAGCAGTTGTTTTACCTTGAAAAAGGTCATATCATGGTATACAATAATTGTGGACCCCCACTTCCCGATTTTCCAAAGAAATTGAATCGCCAGCAATTATCATCAATTGTTTTGGTAAAAATCTATCAGCTGTCTTGTTTTTTTTTGTCTTGGTTTGGTTTCTTTGTTTAATGGCATATCAACCTTTGTAGGTTATTTAATGCCAAAGCTATTCTCTTAGAAGAACAGTACTGGTACTATTTAGCCCATAGTTAGGAGGATGAGGGGTTCATACCTTTCCCAAGGGTATTTGCCGAAAGTCAACGTAATAGCGCGACTGGAGTTCGAACTCGCTTTATACGATTTCGCATCCATCGCTTTTTACATTTGGATTATGATTAGGGAAATCCAGTTAATTTGATTAAGATAAAAGATTAATAAGACTAAAAGTAAAGTTTTATTTATTTAACTGTTTTGAAATAATCGAAAAGACTTTTTGCGAAGAAGGTAGTCTGTATTGAGTTTGAGTGGGAATGTTTGCTTAATTGTTTTCTTAACAGTGTTTCTTTTTTGTGCCACTCACTGATTATGTAAAAATTTCAACACCCTTCGGGGAATACCTTTACGATATAATTTCAAAGTCTCCACATATTCACTATCCTTGTTAACACATTCTTGGAACCACCCGAAGGTGATTGAAAATATATTACTATTTTTATTGGAGTATCTTTATTAGAAAAGCAGAAATGATATTACAGAGACCACTCTTAGAAGATACCAATAATCCGTTGACAGGAATCATGAACGATTGAAGACTTAAAAATCGTAAAGGAACTCCTATAGAAATCTTGATATTTTTAAACACTGTAGATAGCAATGAATAGATTCCTGCTCTTTGAACTTTTCTCTCGCTCAAAATATAAGAAAAATACTTTTCTTGATCCAAGATCTACAGTAAGATAGCTCAGGAGAATTGCTGTTTGAAAATTTTGTCATCGTAACCTAACAATATCAGACCAAAAAAATCCCCTCATGGCCAGCTGCTTCAAAACAGTTATAAGATGCAGGTTATAGGAAGGTGCGGATTACAATAACGTTTGTGTACTTAGAACATCAATTTTCATTAGTGCAAGTTGTCTGTGGTGCAGTACTGAGAATAAAGTAAGTAGAGAATGTTTTAGACAAAAAGATACTTACAAACGGGTGGCATATCGAAAAGACTGTCCATGGAGTAGAAACGCTCCGGTAAAAAAAAGTTCCAGGTGTAGCGATCAGTAAGGAAGGTCATGTCAACAGACATTCATCTAATTTATTGACTGACCCTCGTGTATGTATATACATACATACACACACGCACACACACACACACACACACACACATACACACACACACATATATATATATATATATATATATAAGAACGTCCACGAAGAGATTTGTATTTTTTGAATTTTTTTTCTTACATACGTGTTGTATATATATATATATATATATATTTGTGAGTGTGTATGTGTGTGTGTAAACAGGTCGGTTGGTTGGCATATCAACCCTTGTTGTTTAATGCTAAACCCTGTTCATGTATATACATATATTGAATATCTAGGATTTGTAAATGAGCCGTTTATTGATAACATTTATAAACAAACCCGAGGTCATTAGTTTTCCCACTAATTGTTTCAAGTATTGTTATGTAACACTAATAATTTAATTTAACATTAGTAATTTGTTTGCAACCAATTAAATGGTTAAGCAGTTCTATTTGACCAATAGATAAGAACCTAACCGGTACTACCACTCCAGGTCAGAGTGGTCCTGGGAGTAATGGCCCTGAAGGACTACTCTACATTCCTAGCTTACTTCGAGGCTGCAGTCTAACCATTACGCCACAGGGATTCCGTTCTACACAGATGTAGTTAATCTTTATAATATTTCTATTGGATATTGTGTATAATTTATTTGCTGGCCGGAAATTCTTATGAGTCAAATTTTTTAAAAAAGTGCTTACTTTTATTTTTCCTGCTTTGTTAGATGTGAGAGAAGGTTTAAACCATATTATGCTTCCACCTCTTCCAAGATTTTATCAACATTTTTATTATTAAAAGTAAGCGTAGTTTCCTTGTAACCATAGTTCTTCAATCTGGCGTCGTATTGTCTCTTTGATTAAAAACTATATATATATATATAATATAAGAAACATTTTAAAGATGTCATCACAAATAACCACAGGGTGCTAGTGTAAATTTCAGAGACTGCTAGCAGATAATGGAAATTCAATGAACTTGAAAAAAATCTACGATGGTGACACCCTCGAAAACAAATGGATCCACGTAATAGATGGTGTAATCCATAAAGCCTTTAATACCACTCTAGTTTGTGAAGATCAGTGGATTCTATTTGGTCTGGTCTTTCGAAGAGAGTTAGAATAACTACGTAAAGTATTACCTGCAACATGATTGTGTGGTCAGTGACGAAACTGTTTTTTTTTTCTTACCAGCCTTATCCAATGAAAAGAGGAGTCTAAGCAATAAGACTTGTTAAACAGTAGATGAATGCTCTCGTTGACTCATCTGCATCTTGCTCATGTGTCGAGAGGCAAGAGAATAACATTTCTTTTATTGTATGTTCGGGCCATTCACAGCAACTTATTCTACATCACTCCAACTTGACGCTGGATCTGAGAGGGTATATCGAGTGGGTATGTCTGGAGTTGGGTAACCTTTCACCTACCTAAATTCATTTAACGACATGCAGTTCGTCTCTAAAGATGAAAAAATCCTTTCGAAAGAAGAGCGAGATTTTTATTCGGGTTTATCAAGCATGATATATAAACTTATTTATGTATCATTAAGCATGATATATAAACTTAGATATGTATTTGACTTGCGTGTCATTTATATACTGAAATAGCTGAAATAGACACATACACTCTGCAGAGGCTCTTGCGTGTGTAAGTGTGTGCGATGAGGAATCTCTCCCCCCCTCTCTGTGTGTGTGTGTGTATTCCCTCTAAAGTAAAGTGAAACTTTAAACATCCTTCATATTCTGGTAAAATAAACTCTGATTTTAAAAAACGAGGTTTTTCTGCGCGCACATACCAGAGAATTAAATGACTATGAAATAAGCATATACCAAGCACATAACATACACAAAGAAATATAATGATACGCATAAATGCTTCTTAGTCTGTGATGATAAATAGGGAAATGATCTATTCAGTAAAAATGTGCGGAAAGCCCACGAGAAATCCATTTCATTCTCCAAGATCTAAAGGCAAAATTAATTGGATTCTAAGGAATATATATATATATATATATATATATATATATATATATATATATATATATATATATATATACGCCGTCTGACTGATAACCAATGGGACTGGGTGAGCTGAGTGAGTTATAGGCGAAAGAGGAATAAGAGGATTGAGTTATCATCTTACATGATATCTTGATAGTATACACCTGTAATCTTATCTTTTTGCAACCATTGCCTTTTTTCACAATCTTTAGTTTACATCTTCGTTTTTTCAGGTTGTTCAGAGATGAGCACTGAGGAAAGAATAAAGCTGAATATTTTTATTCGGTCGGGGAAAACCTCGTCATATGGACGTGAAATGCTTCAGCAAGTATATGTTGATAACACCTTATCACGTACACGTATTTCGAGTGGCACAAGAGATTCAAAGACAGTCGAGAGGAGATGAAAGATGACTCAAGGAGCGGGAGGCTTTCGACAAGCTGGACTGAGTTCAGCCTTGAGTGGTTATAGCAGGAGGACCTGAAGAAGGACAATGCTTGAAAGTGTTTATCACCGGAGATTTGGGCATTTCTGAAAAATATCGGGACTGAGTATCCGACAGTTCATGGCCAAGAGGAACATTGCTGTATTGGAACATTCTCCCTATAAACCTGATTTTGCTCCCTGGGACTTTATGTTTTTCTCTGAGCTCTAGGGGATCATCAAGAGCACATTTTTGGAAGCCATCAAAAAGATTCGAGGGTGATTATTTTGCAGTATCACGCTAAGTAATTTGTCGTTTGGAATTAAAATAAATTGTTTGTGACACCAGTCTCGTTACTTTTCAGACACACCACATATATGTGTGTGTAGATGTACGTATGTATTTATGTCTGTGTGTGGTATATATATATATATATATATATATATATATGTGTGTGTGTGTGTGTGTTTGCGTGTGTATTTGTATATTTATTTGTTGTTGGCTGGTTGTGTTTTATGACATATCAACCCTTGCTAGTTATGTAACATATTGACCTTTGACCGAGCCGTCAATCAAGAAATATGTGCATCCGGTCGAAGATATCGGAATATCACCTTTACCTGTGAACGGGTTGAATTCGGTGCATATGCGATGGCCACAGGAAGCAGGTGGATGTCAAACAATTATATAACCAGATGCCACAGTCGGTTTGAGTCAGTTGGAGTTCGAGGCAGGCAGAGTTCAGTTCGAGTTGCAGTCACAGTACAAGTTCCAGTCGCAGTTGGGGACAAGATGCCGTAGTGAGAGTCAGCACCAGACAGAGGGCTTGGGCCCTCAGGACCCTGAGCAGCCCAGCAGAACGAGGAAAAAGTGCTGCTATGGTCAGAGGAACTTGGGGTCAATATGTTGCAGTCTGTTCCGTCTCCAACTTACCTCTCACACAACCAACATCATCCCTTTCGCAACCCTTTCGCAACTCTTTTGAGAATAAAGTGTGAGAGGTATATTTTTCTAAAGAAGTGTGTTCGTTCGTCATTATTGTTGATTATGTTTCCGCATGTATATATATACGTATAGTTATATCATGGCTATACAACAGTTATTCAATTCCAAATCCTGTTTATACATATATATATACGTATATTTAATATAAATGATTTATAAATAGTTTGTAGGTAAAACTTTTAAACAAGCCAGAGCTCATTTGTTTGAACACAGCTAAATGGCTCCAAGTATTTATCAGTAATACCTATAATTCAATTTAACATTAGTCATTTGTTTGAAAACGGTTAATGGTTTTAAATATATAAAAGGATTAAATATTTCTATTCAACCCATAGAAAGAACTCTTACAGGTACTAATACTTCGGATCAGAGTGGACATGGGAGTAATGGCAATGAAGGGATACTCCACATTCCCTAGAGCTCCAGGACTGAAGCCTCACAATCAGATCGTTTGTTGGGTGGGATGGGGTCTTACTCGTCAGCAAAAATGCAGTCAGCGTATTCTACAATCCCAGCCGACTTGGTAAGTATATATGTTGTGTGCATGTGCTTGCAGTATTCACTAAAGAAAACTAAATAATAAGGGCATAAAGTTATTGTTGTGGCCCCGGAAAGGGTTACTAATGAAAACACAAACATGGATATTAGATAACAGATTATATTACACAAGAAAGATAGAGTTACATAGTAAAGGTAAGAAGTCTCGTACTGTTCGGATAACACCGATATTGATCTGCCTCTCTGGCAGCGAAATCTCTCAGTACTAATAACGATGAGAAGAGTCCATTATGGTGAGATGGGTTAGGCTTCCATACCACCCCTTCCCCCAAACCTTTTACTTCGTAAAAGTGCTGTTCATATTTTTTTCTTTTTGGGTCAATCATCAACTGTTCGTGAATTTCTTATTTCTCTCTGACCGACGTTTTTCGGTTCTTTAATTATTCCACGTTCCCAACAGGACGCGTTATTTTGATATCTTTTAAAGTAATTTCTTTCTCCCGAGTTGAACCTTTTTTTTAGGCGCTAATGTGGTCTTTTGCAGCTTATTTTGTTTCGGGAGTAGCTTATCGATGATTTCCACTTTCGATAAAATGCCCATATTCACTAATCGGTCTAGCTTTTTATTTATTTCTTCGGTCGCGGCGAACGGTACATTCCGCTTCTCTCTAAAAATGGGGCGTGTATTTTCCTTCAGTTCAAATTTTGCCATAATTTTAGAGCATTTGCCAAGACCAGCTGAAATACTTCGAGGAAACTACCTTTTTGTTACATCTTAATTCTTTCAGCTTCGGCCGTAATGCATTGTACTTTTTGGCAAAGCGTATTAATTGGTTGATCCCAGAGATTAAATTTCTGAAACCAGTCCGACCCAAACAAATTTGCTGCGTTCTTCAGTACGAAGACTTTTAATTTTTTGGTTATACCATTTAGTGATACTGGGATAATCATTTCGCCTTCAAATTTTATTTTGTCTCCTGATACCGTTCGCGCCGTCTTGCTTGCCATCTTTATTATTGACCTAATTAATTTGTAAGTATATTATTGATAAATCCGAGCCAGAGTCATCTTTATTATTAGCCTATTTAATTTTCTCCAAGTTTGTAAGTTTATTATAGATAGATCAGAGCCAGAGTCTAACTGAAATCTTACCGATTTATTTAGTACTTTGACTGTTATGTATTTACGAACGACTTTGTCTAACTTGTCCTTGCTTTTTGTATGTCTGACTCTGTTTTGAATTATTTTTCTGTTTCTACACTGTGAGCCCTTATGTCCGAATTTATTGCAGTTTTGACATTTTTTTGTACGATAGGGACAGTCCTTGGCCCAATGTAATTTTCCACAGCAGTAGCAAGCGCTGGGTGCTTTTTTTTTCTTTTTTGGTTGTCACTAGACTGCTTGTATTAAAATTTTGGGTAATCATATTTTTTTCTCTCTTTTTGTGGAGAGTATGATTGGGATCTATACTTGACTTTTCTTACGTAAGCAACGCCAGACTTCTCGATATTTTTTAGTCTTTTCTGACACTCACTATCCTCTGACAGTCTTCAGCCAGTTTTTGAAGTGTGAGTTCGGGTTCGTTCTCTAATTTCAACAAAACTGTGCGTCTGATATCCGCGTTCTTTGCCGACACTAAGCCTTGTGCGAATATCAGACATTTGAAGTTATCCGCTGACAATTCGCCAAGTTTAAAATTGTCGCAGTTTTTATTGACGACCGAGGCAAACCCTAAATAATCACCACTGTCCCTTTTTGTTATGTTGAGACATTTCCATCTTTTATGGAATTGAGACGTTTTTGAGTCGAATAATTCTGACAGTAATCTGTTTCTAAAAAACGAAGTTGCAAGTTTTTTTGGTAAGATATAATCTCCGAAATTGTTGTGTTTCACAGTTCCTGGCTTTCGTAGAAGTATCCGGACTTTTTTGCATCTGTCCAATCGGCACAGTCGGTAATATAGATATCTTCATATCTTCTGTAATATGCCTCAAAGGTCTTATCCTCATCTGGTGCGTAGGAAAATGTTTCGGTGCGTTGCGTTCTGTTGGCTGGTTATTACTTAGACTTTTAAAAAGTGCTTCTTGTTTTTGTAATTCAAGGAAGAA
>CAUZXS010001866.1:0-17500 GCA_963585895.1 Sepioteuthis lessoniana
CCTGGCTGATTGTCTTTCCGACTGCAATCGACTAAGGTTGCTTACATTAGACGACGAACTGTATAACTCTCCTTCACCAAACATCTCTTATCTTACATGTGTGTCGACTTATACAACTCGCGACACAACTCATACCTTCCCACATAAACTTATAATATTAATTCCAAAGGAGAGAATTGTCAAATTCATAAAATGTAAGGACATTTTCTTTTGATGACAAAAAGGAAACAAAAAAAGAATATGGCTGCAAAGATCAGCTCTTCATAAACTTGATGATCTGGAGAATTCTCGATCCAAACAGAAAAATTTAGATATGGCTTGGAATGACAAGAAAGGTTTTGACAGTGTACCCGACAAATGGATTTTAAAAGCTATGAACATTATAAAGATATTGCCAGTTATATAAAATATCCCTAAAATACAATGTGGAAACATGGCGCTCTTATCTCAGATTAATCCATTAAGAAGGTATGGTGAAAACTAATAATCTGAGCATTAACAATGGATACTTCCATGGTGGCTCGCTTTCTTCTATTCTGTTTTGTATAGATCTAATACCTCTCTCCAGAGATCTTAAAAACAGACTATTCATATAAAACTACTCCCAAAAGAATAAAACACCTTTTCTATATTGACCATTTAAAGTTATTGGCAGATGGTGATTTTGACGTAGAAAGTGAAAAGATTTAGCGACAATATAGGGATGAACAAATGTACGAAAGTTACATTGAAAAAAGATTCACTAGTAAAATCTAAAAACATTACACTAGATATAAACGTGGAAATTACAGTGAAATAACACCATAAAATCTAAAGATATTTTTGAATTAATGAAGCAAATGGTGATCAATCATTCTATAAATAAAGAAAAAAATAAGAAAAGAGGAGAATAAGAGCCATACTAAGAACGGAATTCAACACAAAAGATAAAGTTGTTGAAAATAACAATCTGGCAATAGCAGTAGCGACATATAGTTTTGATGTAATAAACTTGATGTTGGCTGAAAAAAAATGTCTACTAAACTTAGGAAACGAATAACCAGTCGCAGAATGCATCACCCAAGAGCAGATTTAGAACATCTCTTCATCAATTGAGAAAATTATGGATGAGGCTAAATCCAACAAGAATTAACATACAAAACAAACATAGGATTAAAGAAATACTTAGACTCTTCCACAGATTGGATGTTACAAATGATAATTAAACAAAAGAAGCAAAAGAAAAATTATTCAATTACCGTGACACTATTGATGGTGGTATATAGACTTAGCTCTATGCGGTTGATTGGTTGGTTGGTTGGTTGGTTGGTTGGTCGGATTTTATGGCATATAAAACCTTTGTAGATTATTTAACGCCAAATCCATTTTTATGTAAATAATCAGTTCTATTTCAAACAATTCAGTTTAGCATGAGTACACAGTTTAATTGTCCAAAACATTTATATTTCAAACTATTCAGTTTATTAAAACAATTCCAATTCAGCCAATTCAGTTCAGCGTAAGTACAGATTTTGTTTACACAGTTAAATGTCAAAACAATTCTATGTTAAACAATTCAGTTTAGCGTAAATATAGTTTCAATGTCAAAAACAGTTCTATATCAAATAATTCAGTTTAGCACGCGGTTTAATTGTCAAAAACATTTTTATTTTAAGCTATTCAGTTTAGTCAAACTGTTCACTTTAGCATAAGTATGCCGTTAGTTCTATTTAACTTGTAGATTGGGCCCTATAAGGTGCTACCACACCGGCCCAGAGTGGACCTGGGAGCAATGCCAATGAAGGAGTGCTCTGTATTCCCCAAATCCCAAGCATTACTGGAAAATCACCATCAGATTGTTTAGTATCATATCCAGGACACTCATTGGATGGGGGTCTTACCCCTCTGCTGAGGTGCAGTCAGTGTATTCTACAGCCCCTGCTGACTGAGCAAAGCCCTATGCGGGTAGGCGTGAGTGCATGTATGTGTGTACGTATGTGCGTACTGGTATATACATGTGCATGATTTTTAAGTTGACCATGAGTATATATATGCGTATGTATGTGTATGTGTGTGTCCATATTGGAATTGAAACATATTTGCAGGAGAATCACTTATTCTTAACTGTTAGTATAAAACGCAGATGTCAAATAAAAGTAGATGAACGACTTAAAAATATTATTATCACACCTCTTCCAAATAAAACCCACTTTGGGAGAATGGCGACCAGCCTTCAGAAAATCAAGAAAGGAACAAGTGATTATTATCTCGATTGCAGATTGGCCTCACAAGCCTCACTCATTCTTTAATAATCAAGCAGGGACAGCCACCACAATGTTTGACATGTCAGACACCTTACACTATTAAACATGTGCTTGTGGAATGTAAAGCTCTGGTTATCACAAGAGAGTGGCATTTTAAAACAGATAATATGAGAGATATGTTTGAGAACGACCACATGGATGATGTTCTTTCTTTCTCGAGAGATAAAGGGGTATACCTAAAAGTATAACACTTTTCACAATCCTAAAAAATTCAGCCATCAAACTTACCAATCAACAGTGCGAATAAATTATTGTTAAACAACAATACTTGAAACCATTAAATCTCAGCGAGTAAAACTGTAGTGAGAAATAATAACAACTACTTGGCTGTGCAAGCAAATTATTTCAAATAAACTACCTCATGTTAGATAGAAATAATTGGGACCATTTACTCGTGTGCAAGTAAATGAGCTTTTCTAAAGGTATGTTCTCTACAATATATACGTTTGCAGATCATGCATATCTAATATATGTGAACTGGATATTGGCATTAAATAACCCATTGTGGTTCATATGCCGTAAAACCCAACCAACCAATCAACCAACCTATAAGGCGTCCTGGAGACACACAGTCTGGTGATATTTTTATGTCCAGTTTTGGGTCGGAAAAATCTGGAAATAGGTATATAAAGTAGAGTGAGTCTGCGACTTGAAAGTAAACAAACGCAGACGGCCAGCCAGAAGAGAGAGGACCAGAGACAGAGAAAATCTCGCAGCCAGTTTTAGTTTTTACCTAAGGGAACTACTTAACCACTAACCGTTATTTTTGTCATACAACTTCTTTTCTTTAAACAAGAATTGTTCAATTTTTTTTTTGTTTTTGACTTGTTCTTCTTTCTGTGGACCGTCTTAAATTCTTGTTCTTCATTCTGTGGACCGTCTCGGGTTCTGGTTCTTCTTTCTGTGGACTTCTCGGATTCTTGTACTTCCTTCTGTGGACTGGTTCGGATTCTTTTTCTTTCTTCTGTGGACCGTCTCAGATTCTTGTTCTTCATTCTGTGGACCGCCTCGGGTTCTGGTTCTTCATTCTGTGCACCGTCTGAGATTCTTGTTCATCATTCTGTGGATCGTCTCGGGTTCTGGTTCTTCATTCTGTGTACCGTCTTAGATTCTTGTTGACCTCAACATGGATGATACGCACAAAGAATTAAAAATGAAGATATACATATAGTAAAAACTAATTGAGCGTTGAAATGCGTGGGGCCAAAGGTAGAGACAGTGGGGGTAATAATAGCATCAAGAAACTATCCGGTGATATCGCTTTCAGTAGATGAGATATTGCTACCAAGGAATATGAACTGGTCAACTAATTTCAGAGGCTTTCCATTTTATAAGATGGTACCATCTTGATGAAAAACAAATTAACTCTGTTTTATCTGACTTCACGTAAACATCTGTAATAAGATTTTCTGTAAATGCAGGTTAGATTGTGCTCATTTTAACGTACTCATTCGGAATCAGGGCGTATTTTTAAGGACTATAGTTTGATGATAGCATGATTTTCGCCAAGTTTTGATTAAAATTTCACGCACTAATTTAATGGAAAAGCCTCTAGATTTGCATATTTATTATTATTATTATTTGCATGCGAGAAATTTGTTTAACTAGAGTCTTGTTTTTTTTCTTTACAATATTTTCATCTTTATGTGTTTCGGCAATTTTTGTGATTTATTATATTTTCTTATTTTTCCAAAAATATTTGGAAGTTAGGGGTGGTGGAACATTATTTCGGCGAATATTTGAAATACTCACCCACCTTCAACCACCAACACCCCTCTTTATTCTTCGTCCTCCTCCTACCCTAGTTCATCGCCCTCGATTCCTAGTTGGCTACGCAGCTTCTTTTTTTTTCTTTTTTCATCATTTTCAAATGAGATTTCACGTCTTTTATCTTAAAAGGGATAATTTAAACAAATCGACATCATGCCAAAAAATCGGCATTTTTCACAGGGTCACAAGAATTAGTCTCTAATAAAAATTTTTGACTTCATTGTTCTTCTTCGGATATTTCTTCTTCTTTTTTTTAAATTCTCTCCTTCCTTATCTCTTCCCTTTTTTTTTTTATTTCGTGTGGTTTCTTTCTTTCTTTGAAATCGTTTAAACGCTTCCATGAACCTTTCTTTCTCTCATTACTTTCTTCCGTTTTCCTTTTCTGATCTCTTTTCTTTCTTTCTTTTTCATCCTTTTTCTTTACTTTTTCTTTCTCTTAATTTTTTTCTTTTTTATTCTTTTTTGCTTCCTTTCTTCTTTAATTCTTTTTCCCCTTTCTTTCATGTGCTCCATCTCTCTCTTTCTCTCTCTCTCTCTCTCTCTCTCTCTCTCGACTTATTTTTCTTCATTCATCCTTCCTTTTCTTCTTTATTTTTTCCTGTAATTCCTTTTTATTTCTAGTATTTTTCATTTTCTTTTTTATCTTTCTTCGTTCCTTTCTTCGTTAGTCCCCTTCTTTCTTTCTTTCTTTATTTCTTTCTTTGTGTGTGTGTGTGTGTGTGTGTGTGCCCGCGCTTGTGCATATTTGTGCGCCTGTGTGGGTGTTGGCTAAAGAAAATCACTTCTGTTTCAAGTCAATTATTACAATTAGAATCTGGACTATCCAATCAGAATTCGGAGAACATACTAAATATTGATCGTCTCGTAAATCTACTGTTCTCACTGAACAGTATTCCAAATGTCTCCGTGCCCATCAAAGAAAGAAAACACCAATCACAAAGACCGCCATCTTTCCCTGAGGTGCAGCCATATTTGTATCAGCTGAGAGGCCATCAACGCAACATAAGCAAGACGGAACATAACATCTGATAAAAAATGGGAATAAAAGCACTATATTAATACGAAATCTAACCCCAATGTCAACGTACGCATATCTTTATTGCACGGGACTGTCGAAGAAAACGGTTGGGAAATTACTTCTTTGCACACCAGCTCTCTATATGGCAACTTCACTTCAGTGCTGGTCCAAGCGAATCACCTTATACCACGCTCTTTCGTTTTCCTTGAAAATTTCCATAGCTAGATAAATATTCATCAATATATTCATACACACACACTCACACATACATATTTACACACACCAACTCTTGCAAACGAGCAAGGTACGATACTAGGTCAGTTTTTTAAGCGGAATTTCATCATCATCATCTTGTCGCGCCATCAGCTAGGATATCCCTGACCCTCTTTCGCCACCCCTCCTTATTGCTCATCGCTTCCGGTAGGTCCCCAGGGATACCTACACCTCGTATCCTCACAGAGCTGCTGTATATAGGTTCGAGCTGGCCGCCCTGCTTTTGCACGGCCATGTGAAGGGGTCCACTGGAGTACATCACTTATGAGCTCGTCCCTACTTCTCCTGCAGTGTCCTGTATGTCTTGTTCGTCTAACGTGGATAGTTTTCGTGGTGGGTGGTAGGCGACCGTACAGCTGCTGCTTTGTGGGGTGTTGTTCAATATTGCTGGTAGCATTCTTGTGTAGTTGCCGTCAAGCTTTTTCCCCAGCCGTTGAGTTAGCATTCATGTAGTGCATCCATTTAGCAGTATCGACACGATCGCTGCTTGGAAGAAACTGCGTTTTATTTTATCGGTCAGCTCTGACTTCCATATGACCAATAGCCTTTTGATAGCAGTCCATGCCTTTGTTAGTCGCGTGTCGATGTCTGTCTCGGTTGTGAGACACTGCTTCTTTGGTAGGTGAGCTTGTCTTCTAGTTTCAGTGAGCTATCATTTAGTGTGGAAATTTCACCTGTTTGATTAAAGCACATACAAAATTTAACAGGTTTTAGATCAGAGTTTTTCTTTCTATTAGACTGGTCGCCATATAAAATCTCAAGAAGTCAGTCTGCCTTACTATTTTCCCATAGCAGGAGCGATGATAGTTGGATTTATATTAATCATAAGAGTATTAGCGCTGCTAAATGCAAACAGCCTCATCCAGGATTTGAACTTATATATATATATATATATAATATTGTAACAGTGTTAGTTGTCACTAAATCACTTTGTGGGTATGTGTCGAACCAAGTGCAATACAATATGGAGAGTTCTCAATATCTAAGATAGAGCTATTATATAATAATAATAATAATAATAATAATAATAATAATAATAATAGATAAATATATATTAGATATTATATTTAATTCATGGAATATAGACTGCGACTCCTGGGTTTCATTGAGCTTTTTGCAAAACAACAATCATCAGGCAGTTAAAAAATGAACTGCCTGATGATTGTTGCTTTGCAAAAAACTCCATGAAACCCAAGAGTCGCAGTGTATATTCCATGAATTATATATGTATATACCTTTTGTATTTATCCAAGCACTTTTAAAACTGAGACTAGCCAATTTGATTTCAGAGGTTTCCTTCTTCTAGACCGGTGTCTTAATATCTACCGTATGATATTGTTAAAGATGACTTATTAATGTTATTAATTTCTTTTACTGAATTTTTCTAAAAAAGCTGAATATTTTTAAATACAAAAGTGAACTATTTACTTTACGAAAGGTAGGAAATAAAATCGGCGACCTGGGTTCAAATCCATGGCACTGATAGCATTGGGAACCGAATAAATCCATCTCTTCTTACATCGGTTAGAAACCTGCGTCACCAATTCTATTTCCTACAGAAATTGATTGCTTGATTTTAACGGTATGTCAACAAATTTAAGGTTATTTTAAGCCTAGAAGTTACGGAGTATATTGTACATTTATATTTACCTTTTTGTGTGGTTTCGTAAGTTTTTTGCACAGGATTATATGATATCAAGTATTCCAATCGAACACAAATATGATATCAAGTATTCCTATCTAACACAAGTATATTAACTATTCCTATCTAACACGAATATGATATAAAGTATTCCTATCTAACACAAATATGATATCAAGTACTCCTTTCGAATACAAATATGATATCAAGTATTTATATCTAACACAAATATGATATTAAGTTTTCCTAACACAAATATGATATCAAGTATTTCTACCTCATACAAATATAATATCAAGTATTCCTATCTCATACATATATGTTATCAAGTATTCCTATCTCATACAAATATGATATCAGGTATTCGTATCTCATACAATATCATAATATCATCATCATCATGTCGCACCTTCAGCAAGGATATCCCTGACCCTCTCCTGTCACCCTTCTCCATCGTCTATCCGTTCCGGTAGGTCTTCGGGGCTACATCCCGTATCCTCACAGAGCTGCTGTAAGTAGGTTCGAGCTGATCGTCCTGCCTTTGCTCGTCCATGTGAAGGGGTTCACAGGAGTACGTCACTTATGAGTTCGTCCTTACTTCTCTAACTGTGTCCTGCATGTCTGGTTCTTATAACTTGCATAGTTTTTGTGAAAGGTGGTAGGTAGCCGTACAGCTGCTGCTTTGTGGGATGCTGCTCCAGGACTTGATCAAAATTGCTCGCAGCATTCTTGTGTAGTTGCTGTCAAGCTTTTTCTCCAGCCACTGAATTAGCGTCCATGTAATGCATCCATACAGCAGTGTCGACACGACAGCTGCTTGGAAAAAAACTGCGTTTTATTTTATCGGTCAGGTCTAACTTCCATATGACCGATAGGCTATTGATAGCTGTCCATGCCTTTGCTAGTCGCGTGTTGATGTCTGTTTCGGTTGATGAGACACTGCTTCCTCCGTAGGTGAACTTGTCTACTAGTTTCAGAGAACTGCCGTTTAGTGTGGAGATGTCAATTCTTTGATTAAAGTACATGTATTCCGCTTTGTGTGCGTTGACAGGGAGGCCTATGTCTACAGCTGCTCGTACCAGTCTATGTTGCAGGGTTTTAGCTTGGGTGGGTGTATATAAATCTCAGGTATATAAATCCCTAGTGCTGTTTGAAAAGGATTAAATATGAAAGATAAATTGAATAAAAAATCACAAAAAGAAAGAAGAAAGTATATAAAAAATGTATTTATTCATATATGTACCAATTGAAACTAATTATATATAATCGGACGCATACACGGATATATATATATATATATATATATATATATACATATATATATATATGTCTGCCCAAACATATCTGGCAATCTCTCTCTGTCTGCTTACATCTATCTTTCTCAGTGTATTCTGATCTCTCTTTCTCTCTATCAACCTCTCTCTCTCTCGCATTTGATATACATAAACACTCTCTCTCTCACACACACACACACACATATATATATATATATATACCAGTCTACTGAGATCTATCTATCTATATCAGTTTGATCAAATCTCATCCTCTCTCTCTCTCTATATATATATATATATATGTGTGTGTGTGTGTGTGTGTGTGTGTGTGTGTGTGTGTGAGTCTCCGACTCTATCTAACTTTATTCATACATACATACATACATACTTATATTCATGCATATATATGAAACATTCCAAAAGTTCGTAGAATTTAGATTATTTAGACTTATATAGGGATTTGAGATCTTCTAACTTGTACATCAACAAGAAAATTGAACAAAAAAATTTAAAGGATCTTTTTGAATGAACATGATGAAAATGCACAAGTGTGTGTGTGTGTGTGTGTGTGTGTGTGTGTGTGTGTGTGTGTGTGTAATTGTTTGTGTCAAAAGAAACTATTCCAATTGCAACTCCAAATTTCTCAAAAGTTTCTCTTAAGAGATTTGATTGCTCTTTCGCTTTTATAATAGGCAGCTATAATTAAACAAACCGCTTTTCAGTCAATCGAATCAAATCTTTTAAATTTTAACCCTATTGTATGTACGTATAAATGAATAATGATCCTTAACATAACTTTGACAGCCCAGTCGGTTGGGGCTGTAGAATACGTTTCCTACATCTCTGCAAAGGGGTAAGACTCACCCAAATAGAGTCCTGTTTATGACCCTACACAATCTGACGTTGATGCTCCAGTCCAAGAAATTTGGGGAATAAGGAGAACGCCTTCACTGGGTTTACGCCCAGATTCACTCTAACCCGGACTGGTATTACTTGATTGGATCCCATCTATGACTCAAGCAGAATTGTTTTACCAATTAACTGTGTACAAACAAATGACTGATGCTAAATTAAATTGTTAGTGTTACTTGGAACCATTTAACGGTGAGCAAACGAATTAGAGCCCAGTTGGCTGGGGCTGTAGAATACACCGGCTGTATTTCTGCAACAACTAATGGCCTAAATATGACATTAAGCTATCAGATGGTGAGACTCCAGTAATATTGGAACTTTGGGGAATGTAGAGTACCCTTTCATTGACATCGCTCCCACGTCCACTTTGATCCGGAGCGGTAGCACCTGATAGAGTCCTATCAATGGGTTAAATAAAACTGTTCGACGTTTAAACTGAGTGTAAACCAGTGACTTATGCTAAATTGAATTGTTAGAAATAGAAGTGATTGATCATTTAACTGTGTGTATCAACAAAATATGTTTAGAAAGCATATATTTGATATATATGTAAAAACAAGATTTGACATTAAATAACTAACAATCGTTGATATGCCATAAAACCCAACCAAACCAAATCATATGTATTCAATATATATGTATAAAGAGGATTTGGCATTAAATAACCCACAATGGTTTATATGCCACAAAATACATGAAACCAAGTCCTATATATCTAATACATATATGTATAAAAGGGATTTTGTATTAAATAACCCACAATGGTTGATACGCTATAAAACCCAATGAAACTAAACAAATGACGTTGAATAAAATTATTTGTATAGAATAGCAATACTTGAAGCCATTTAACTCTATGCCAAAATCGAATTGATACTCGGAACCATTTCACTGAGTACAAATGAATTAATAGTCTTGAAAATAAATCTTAGCGCTAGATGAGGATATTTACAACCATTTAACGCAAAAAATAGCAATACTTTATTGTGTGCAAACAAATTAGCACTTTGTTTTTCTTTTGATAAAATTATCTACAAACTATTCACTGACTAATCATTTATGTATAACCATTTAACTACATACGAACAAATGAGTGAGGTTAAATTGCAAGGGTTACATAGCAATACTTGAAACTAATTATCTTTGTGCAAATAATGATTAATAGTAAATATAATTATTCATGTTTGACAGAAATTCATGAAACCAATTAACTGTATGCAAACAAATGGTCTTTGGCTCGTTTGAATTACTTTTTACCAAATATAGTTTTATAAATTATATATATATGTATATATATATATATATATATATATATATATATATATGTGTGTGTGTGTGTGTGTGTGTGTGTGTGTGTGTGTGTGTTGAAAAGAGAGATTTGTTGTGAATCTGACATTACGATAGAAATATGTGGACAGTTGCATGTGTTTGATTTATTCAACTTTCCCCATATTTCTATCACACACACACACAAACACACACACACACACACACACACACACACACACACACACACACACATATATATATATATATATATATAAACATGTTTGATTAAATTGTAAATGCACATTTTGTCTATATAATCCAATTAAGATCCTATCGAGTTTCCGGATAAGTGTCTTTGTTTCAGGTTGGAATTGGAGGATGAATTTATCAAAATTGTCCCGAGCGCTTTAGGACCCTTCATAGGCCATCATCAGGGGTTGCTTGCATGTGTAAAGAGTGTTTGTTTAAAGAATTTTAAAAGTTTTTTGTTTTTATAACATAACAAAACTATGCAAACGCAGAGTTGGATAAAACTGAGTTGCTGATGAACTTCAAAAGCAGAACGCTATCAACGGAAATAGAATATTATCTAGAAATACGGATTTTTAAAAGAAAAAGACCAAAGGTATTTCAAAACATTGTCGCTATTTTCAAAATTAATTCTATTGGTTTTAGATTTTTTGGTTTTCATGTGTAGGGCTTCTAGGATTTGTAATCGTAGCTTATCAATTTCGTGTGTGATTATTGTGGTGTTTTCAACTAGAATTTTTCGAAACTTGGATTTAGGAATAGAATTTGTTTTAAGATGTAACTAAGACTCTAAATAGGAAACTCGAAAGGATCTTAATTAAACTATATACAGGGTGGAATGATAAAATTGTCGCCCTAGAAAAGACAACATGATTCCATTTTCGTTTAATGAAAACAGGTTTTCTTTTTTTGTTGCAGACCATCTACTAGTTGACCAGTTGTGCACAAATCCCAAAAGCAATAGGAGCCTGCTATCATGTCTGAAAGTGACACAATAATCAACGAGCAAGATCGGAGATGCACCGCTGTACAACTCATGCTCTCCACCGATCCAAGTTATGACAACAGGACCATTGCCAGCACCCTTAAAATGCAAATCTGGATTGCCACGAATAACAGGGACGTGCCCATCGTGATGAAAACAAAGTTTCCAGCTACGGTTATGGTCTTTGGTGTGGGTTCAAGTGAGGGCCACATCATGCCACCTCACATCTTCGAAGTCGGCTTGAAAGTCAACACCAAAGTGTACCTGAATGTGCTGAAGAGTGTGGTGATCCCCCGGTAAAATCAGGTGGCCGGTGGCAGACCCTGGGTGTGGCAGCCGGACTCGGCGCCGGCCCACAAGTCCAAAGAGACCCAGGCTTGGCCTCAGAAGGAGTGCGCCCCTCGTCCCCCGACCTGAACCCGCTGGACTACTTCGTTTGGTCATACGTCGAGAACAACACCAACATGACCTCCCACAACACCAAAGCAAGCCTGATCACCGCCATCCGCCGAGTATTCGCCGAGCTTCCGCCGGTGCTTGTGAAAAAGGCATGCTCCCAGTTCCGGATCTGTATCGAGGCAGTGATTGAGGGTGAAGGCGGCTACATTGAATAGATATCAGCTCTACTACAAAATCAAATTATCTGAATTGATTTTTTCAATAAAAGTTTTAAAATAAAGCTGTAGCGTTGTTTTCTTTAGGACGACAATTTTATCGTTCCACCCTGTATACAAAATGTGTCTTTACTATTTAATCAAACATGCTTAAATGAACGACTGCTGCTCAACCACACACACACACACACATACACACACACACACACACACACACACACATATATATATATATATATATATATATACCGAACCGTCCACACGAGCAGGGTGAGACACAAGGTCAATTTTGCTATACCAAGCTTAAAACTACTATTTACCCAGAGTTGAAAGGAGAGTAATTCATACCGTTCCCAAAAGTTTTAGCGCTATGTGAAATGCAGTTTCTCCCAGAATTTAAATTCGGAAACCATTATCATTATGATGAACGCCTCCCATGTATCCAATATACAGGATTTGGCATTAGATAAAACCAACCAACCAACCAACAGCTTTTTTAGAGATCGTATTCAAGAAATGCTTGAACAAAATTGATTCATATTCTCTTATATATAAACATCAATAAAATGAACAGCATATCGACTCTATCGCCCATAAATGAATGGCCTTATGCTGAACTTGGCAACACATAATATATCACCGATAAATAGGTTCACAACAAATAATTTTTTCTTTTATTCTAAATCAAAGATACCAGAATTTCATAAATTCTTGTGGAACGTTATACAATCATAGCGGATATTATTAGGTGTTATTTATTTCCAAATTAACCATAATGTATATAAAAATTTCTTGCTCCACATGAAACCGTTTGGTTATCTAGAGAGGACAACAAAACAAACGTTTCCTAATTATTGATATACAAAGATTATAACAGGAATGACAGAGGTCTACTATGGAAGAATAGTGGAACATTACTGAATGAAAACGGATATTATTAAATGTTAATAATTACCAAACTCAACCATATTGAAATTTGTTAACCAAAAATAAAGTTCCATAAATATATATATATATACGCACTCCCTTACGTTTCGATGCAGTAGCTATTGAAAAGAGAGCTTTCGAGTCGCCCTTGACAACGATTGGCCAACTTATATATATATATATATATATATATATATATATATATATATATATATATATAAGGAATAGCGATTGGGCTATTTATTTACAATTCAAGAAGGACGGATAGACGTATGGTGATAGTAAATGGTTGAAGAATGACATTTGAATCATATATATATATATATATATATATGGGGAGAGAGAGAGAGAGAGAGAGAGAGAGAGAGAGAGAGAGAGAGAGAGGCAGATAGACAGTGATTGATAGAATTGTTGAGAAAAAGACAAACAGGGAAAAATATGACAGAAGAGAAATATGAAATAGTTTCGCGAAGAAAGTAGACTGATAGTTTCAATTCAGACAATAAAACAGAAAGGGACAATGAGAGACGGAGATAAAAAGACGTATGGACAGAGAAAGAGAAACGAATAGAAACAAATAGTAGCGTTTAGAATTTTCAGTGATAAAGAGAGATAGAGGAAAAGAGAAAGAGAGAGAGAGAGAGTGAGAGAGAGAGTGAGAGAGAAAAATTGGTATTTGAAATACAATAGATAGATAGATAGATAGATATAAGTAGAAGCTGACAGTGGTAAAGAGAAGAAATGATATTAATTGGTAGAGAGAGAGAGAGAGAGAGAAAGGAGAAATAAAGAGGAAAGAGAAAATTGATATTTCATATACAATGGATATATAAATAGAAGAAAGGATATGATACTTGAAATTCAAGGGAGAGAGAGAGAGAAAGAGAGAGAGAGAGAGAGAGAGGGTGAGGGGTGAGGGGGTCTTTCCATTTCAATAAAGAAACAGAGTGTGAAGAAAAGCCCGAGAGATTAAATAATGTTAGTGAGAAGAAAAGTAGCTTGTATTTGCAATTTGTGAGGAATAAAGTGTGTGCGTGTGTGTGTGTGTGCGCGCGCACGTGTGTGTGTGTGTGTGTGTGTGTGTGTGTGTGTGTGTGTGCGTGTGAAAGAGAGAGAGAAAGAAAGAGAGAAAGAGAGAGAAAGAAAGGACAGAGAGAGATATAGAGATTGAAGTGGTTTAGTGGCGGGAACTCAAAGGTCAACTGGCCAAAACTGTTTGGCTTGTTATCTGCGGTAATTTGGACATTTTATGTGGAAAAATAGAGACAAAAAAAGGAAGAAATTTTGAAAGGCAGAATATCTAAACGCAAAACAAAAGAAATAAAGAATTCCTGAAATAAAATCCCTAAAAGAAAGCGGCAAAACAAAAACAAAAAATAAATTTAAAAAAAAATAAGAATATCTTAATCAAAACTACAGCTAATTGCTTTTCCACGAGACTGATTTGGAATTTAGTCCACATTAAAATGAAAAAACAAAATGAAAAGAAAGAAGAGAAAAGAAAAAATCTCAGCCTCACCATTGATTACAGAATAATCACTCACTATCGTTCATATTTTGAAACGAAAGAGAGAGAGAGAGAGAGAGAGAGAGAGAAAACGCTGGATGATTACTCTTTAAAATGGCTACTCAAACCTGATCTGAAATTTAATGTCCGCGCGAATATCTTCAACGACAACAGCAAGCTATAAAAGCAAAACAGAAAAAATAGAATAAAATAAAAATAAAAAAGAAAGGAGAAAATTCCACTAAATAATTCAATAACCAGTTTAAGGAATATACAATCAAAGAATAAAAATCGAGACATTGGAAGCAGACAATGACGGTAGTGCCCATGGTAATGAGCATACTGGGAAGAGACCGAAAAATGACTGAAGAATTTAGAAAATGCATTGAAAATAGTTTTACTATAAAAAAAAAACGTTGGAAATTATCCTTACTATGAAAATGCATAGGGAATATCTTTATGATAAGAATGCATTCGTCATTGATTTTACAATAAAGATACATCGGAAAGAATTTTACTATAAAATGAATGAGAAATGATTTTGCTGTAGAAATGCATTGGAAGTGATTTTTCTCTAGAAATGCATTGGAAATGATTTTGCTTCACAAATGCATTGAAAGTGATTTTGTTATAGAAAATACATTTAAAATGATTTTGCTTCACAAATGCATTGAAAGTGATTTTGTTATAGAAAATACATTTAAAATGATTTTGCTTCACAAATGCATTGAAAGTGATTTTGTTATAGAAAATAAATGATTTAAAATGATTTTGACAAAAAATGCATTGAGAGTGATTTTACTACCAAAATGCAATGGAGATGATGTTAAAAAAATGGAGACTTTATCAACAAACAGTGACAGTAGTGCCCATGATAAGGGATGAAAAGGGATTGAAAGACAACAGAAAAGTGATTGAAATGGCTGGATATCCGAGGGAGAATCGAAACCAGCATTAGCAGAGAAAATTGCGTGAATATTAATCGGAGTTAAAATCTCAAAAGACGTGCTGTCACTTGATCGCCATATTCAAATGACGTAAGTATGCAAATTATGATAATAAAAAAGCCAAATAACTCTTTGATGTTGTAAAAGTATTTTTTTATTGTTTAATTAATTTAATTTTTCTTATAAAAATGCATTAGACATGATTTTGCTTTAAAATTATTTCCTGTGTTTATTATAGTAAAATTATGATTAATGCATTTATTTCGTAAAATCATTTCCGATGCGTCTTTATAGTACAATTCATTTCCAATGCATTTTTATAATAAAATTCATTTCTAAGGCATTTTTATTGTAAAATCATTTCCAAAGCATTTCTATAGTAAAATCATTTCCAATGCATTTTTATAGTAAATATAATTTCCAATGTATTTATCAAGTAAAATCACTTCCAATGATTTTTAAAGTAAAATCATGTCTAATTCATTTTTATAGTAAAATAATTTCCCATACATTTTTATAGTAAAATCATATTTAATAAATTTATATGTTAAAATCACTTTTAATACATTTAAAGCAGAGAACTTTTTTCCAACGCATTTTTATAGTAAAATCCTATCTAAGGCATTTTTATGGTAAAATGATTTCCAATTCAATTTTATATAAAAAAATTTTGTTTTTGTAGTAAAATATTTTCTAATGCATTTCTTTTGAAAAATCATTACCAATGGTTTTTTTTTATAGTGAGAATCGTTTTCAATGCATTTTTGTAACAAAATTATTTTTAATGCATTTTTATAGTAAGATTATTTCCTCTGCTTTTTATTGTAAAATCATTCCCAAAGAATTTTTATTGTAAATTCATTTCTAATGTATTTTTATGGAAAGATCATTTTCAAGATATTTTCACACTCAAGCCATTTCTAATGAATTTTCATTGTAAACTCATTTCTAATACATTTCTATTGTAAAATCATTTGCAGTACATTCTTAGAGAAAAATGGGTTTCCAATAACATTTATAGTATAAAATTTTCTAATTCAACTAAATTCCTTTCCAATGAATTTTTAATTTTTTAATTTTTTGAATAAAATTAGTTATAATGCATTTTTATAGTAAGAATCATTTCTAATGTATTTTATAGTAAAATCACTGGCCAATGCACTTCTATAGTAAAATCATTTCCCATGCACTTTTATAGTAAAATCATTTCCAATGCATTTCTATTGTAAAATCATATTACATCTATTTTTACTGTAAAAAATGGTTTGGTTTGGTTATGTTTAGTGTGTTTTTATGGCATATCAACCATTGTAGGTTATTTAACGCCAAATCCTTTTTTTACATATATATAAATGTTATGGTGATATACCCTATGACACCACTGCATGGGATCTCACCGACCCTATAGATAACGAATCAAACGAGTCTAATCAATACCGTCTGTATTTCTGGCCCTTCAAGACCACAACAATTAGATATAATTTCTTTACAGATTTGGTAGATAAGAGCCTAAGCTCATTTTTTCCTCACAGGTAAATGGTTTTACACACTGTCAAATGATCAAACAGTTCTATTTCAAACAATTCACTTTAGCATTAGGGCAAAGTTTAAATCAAGTACTTCTATTTGACCAATAGATAGGACTCACTCTGGGTCAAAATAGACCTGGGAGCGATGGCAATGAAGGAGTACTCTGTATTCCCCAAAGGTCTAGTATTACTGAAGCTTCATCCTCAGATTGCTTACTGTCATATGCAGAACACACGTTGGGGAATTCTCCCCCCTTGGCAGAGATGCAGTCGGTGTATTCTGCAACCCATGCCGACTGTGGCAAGTAAAATGATTTCCAACGAAATTTCATAGTAAACTCATTTCTGATGTTTTTTTTTTAATATCTATCTCTCTATCTACATTTATTGTGTTATGTATGTTTTGATATTATATGAACTGTTTTATTTTCATTATTTTAGCATCTTTTAAGTAACGTGTTTCTAATTAAAAGATATAATTTGTCTCTTTGTGGTGGTAT
>CAUZXS010001866.1:20000-41510 GCA_963585895.1 Sepioteuthis lessoniana
ACTTTGACATCCGCCATTTGTTGACCCCTATACACATCATCTTAGCTAATGTCTCCAGTTTCAGCAAGAAATAAAAGTTTTTTTTTTGTTGGCTCATATCCGATTTTAACAACATGGTAGCTATTACAGGAGATTATATTAATTCAGCTTCTTTTAGTAAGGGTCAAGTGCTATTTCTCCCGCGCTAAATTGGCTCGTTGTGTAACTTTATCCCGGGTAAAGTTTGCGGTCCAACCTATTAACAGGCATACAGGTTTAGGAAAGACGCCATGAAAAATGTGCATACTATGAAGATTCTTTGCCACCGAAGAGAGTGCTTATCTCATAAGCTGTCTGCTTTCATTAGGCAGACTGTATGTCAGGAAGAGGAGATAAACTCCACCCTCCATGAGAGAGGTGGACCAAGTAGGACACTAAACTGTATCTGATAGTGAGCTTTCAGTTCTGGAGATCTTGGAGTATTGAGAAAATTTTATTACGATTACTCCCAGGTCCACTGTTACTTGAGGAATATGTATAATTTCTTTAATATATATATATATATATATATATATATATATATATAACTGCAAGAAAGACTCAACAGACACTCATTTGGCTATTATCATTTATTTCAGCTGGCTACTTTTATACCGGACATTGGCCTAGCGGTTAGGTTCAATCCCAGGTCGAGTCATACCAAAGACTCAAAAAATGGTACTTGATGCCTCCTTGCTTAACACTCAGCATTATAAGGTACGGATCAAGGGTAAAGTGAAGCAATTGAGGGAAGGAGTAGCGCCCTCCCCTACACCTTGGTGTAGTAGCTATCGAAAAGGGAGCCTTCGGGTCACCCTCGACTATGGTCGCCAACTTTACTTTTACTTTACTTGGTAAGAGCAACCAACCTCTTCAGATAATCACCACATAGTGAAGAGAAAAAAATTATAAAAGCATTCTTACGATGGATTCTTACACGTTAGAATATATATATATATATATATATATATATATATGTATATATATATAACTGCTCTGACATTGACATTAAGCGCTATTTAATAATACCGCAAAATTCGGTCCACCATTAACTCACCAAGTGGGCGAGTGATAACAATGAACCATCAAAACCAGGGTCACAGATACCACCACGTAATGTATAATTTCAAGAAAAAACAATATTCGGTCACATTAGGATTGAAATTTTATTTCCATCCTTTTAAGAGCATTGATATGAATCCAAACCTCAAAAAAAATTTAACAGGACCTCTTCAGATCCAACATGAAAAATAAATTGAACGCAGTCAAATAATGGGGATGGTCACAGAAAGGAAGGGAAGGAGCCTTCACCAATTAAAGGTTATTTCTGTGAAATTATTTACATTGAACTCTTTACCAGAAATGTTTAAATATTCGAATTTTTAATAATTTAATTGTCCTGACGGAATTGTTCCCTACTCCGGATTTACCGGATTGAAGAATATATATATATATATATATATATATATATATATATATATATATATATATATATATATAAGTGCTCTATCATTGATATTAAATTCTATTTAATAATACCGCAAAATTTGGTCCACCATTAACTCACCAAGTGGGCTAATGATAACTATGAACCATTACCATATATAATTAACGGTACTTACCCATATCACAACTGAATTTAAAGACGACCATTAATATTCCTAGCCCAATCGGCTTGGAAGGGTACTGTCGAATACGCCGATTCCATCTCTGCTTAACGATCATTCTGGATATGACACTCAATCATCCGATGGTGATGGTCCAATTGTAAAATGTTGATTACCACTTCACTGCCATTACTCCCAGGTCCACTCTGAACTGGAGTGAGAGTACCTTTTAAGGTTTCATGTAGTGTCCTGGGTATTACATTAAAGTGGATCTGATGGAGAGGCACCAGTTCTGGAACTTTGGAGAAAGTGGAGCACTCTTTCATTCCCGTAACTTCCTCGTCTTCTTGAAAACATTAAACTGTGTGCAAAGAAATGATTGATATTAAATAGAATTTATAATGTTGGACAACAATATTTGAAACCATCAGACAGCATGCAAACAATGATTGATATGAAATAGAATTATTAGGGTTGGAGAACAATGCTGCAAGCAACTTAACTGTGAGCAAACAAATGATTAATTTGGAATAGAATTATTAGTTCTTAATAGGAATGCATGAAACCATTTAACCATGTGCCAACAAATGTTGAAGTTGTTACCTACAAACCATTTGTTAACAAATCACACACCCACACCCACACACACACACACACACACACACACACACATATATATATATATATATATATATATATATATATATATATATAAGATTTGCCATGAAATAACCTACAAAGTTTGATATGCTATAAAACCCAACCAACCAACCGTTTCTCTTCATTTTATGAAGAGAAACAGTTTAGCTCTATCTCTCTCTCTTTCTCTCTCTCTTTCTCTCTCTCTCTCTCTCTCTCTCTCTATATATATATATATATATGTGTGTGTGTATGTGTATTTATGATAAAACAGTTGCCATTTTTTCTCTGATATTATTTTGGAAAATTCTTCTCAATTTCATTGGTTTTCTTTCCCCTGGCGGCTAGAGATAAAACAAATCATGAAAGGAAACAATTCCTCTTTTAACTTCCAAGTTTCAATATAGTCATTAAATAATCGGGCAAAATGAGTCTGGAATTTTTTGTTTTCACATTTTTCATTTGTTTTAAAATGAAATCGTAATAAAAATATTTGTGACATCAGATTTTAAAAGTGATACATACATGTTAGGCCTGATTAAATAAAAGTTTTGAACATAAAGCTGTTTAGGAAAATCAACGACCACCTTAAAACCCGGATGTAATTCGGTACTTTGCTATTTTTGTTTAATGGTATATTAACCTTCGTCAATTAAAGAAGAACAGCAGTGATATTTAAACCAGAGCTTGGGAGATAATGGGTGTATGCCTTTCTGAAAGGTATTAGTTCGAATTTGAACACAATAACGAGACTGGAGTTCGAACTCGCTTACTTAGATGTCACAGTCGAGCACAGTGGACATTATGCTACAGGATATCCCCCCTGTATATAATGTGGGTAAGTACTGCTAGTATAATAAAATATGAAACAAAGCAATATTCTATATCGAAACGTTTTGGCTTTATTTCCAAATGTCAGTTATGAAATAATGATAATACCATCGAAGAATGTGTTCTCCATCTTCTCAGACAATTTCGCTTCCAAGAAAATAAATCATTAAGAAAGAATACAAGAGTTCGTTCTAGGCTGTATTTTTTTGGTGGGGGTGGGGTCACAGTGTGATTACTAAATATTCTTTTATTTTAGTTAACCCAGTGTCTGTCCGACTTCCAAAAACTTCACTATTTATGCCGGATTTCAGCTAAACGTTTTCGAGTTAATTATGGTCGTCATTGATTAAGTTTTAAGCTTTATGTAAAGCTTTTGGCGGGCTATGTCTACCATCTTCTCTTTGTATCTCATTGTCACGATATAAAAAGATGTCTGTCTCTCGTATTTCGAAGTTCCGTCTTTTGCTCTCTCTCTCTCTCTCTCTCTCTCTCTCTCTCACACACACACACACACACACACACACAAACACACACACTCTTTATATATATATATATATATATATATATATATATATATCTGTCACTATCAATATAAAATGTTTAAAAGGTTTCAGTTTTAACGAATGGATATGCTTTCTTACCAATTTGTAGCTTCCTTTGTGGTATATTAGGTTTGGTTTGGTTTTGGTTTGGTTTTGGTTTGGTTTAATGCCTAATCCATTTTATTACAGTTCTATTTCAAACAATTCAGTTTAGCATGAGTACACTGTTAAAATGTCAAAAACATTTCTATTTCAAGTTATTCAAGTTAAATTGCTCCAAGTATTGCTTTGTATCACAAACAGTTAAATTAAATATCAGTCATTTATTCACACACAATGAAATGTAAAAACAGTTCTATTTCAAAGAATTCAGTTAATCATAAGTACGCAGTTTAAATGCTAAAACAGTTCTATTTCAAACAATTCAATTTAGCATAAGTATGCAGTTTGAGTGTCAAAACTGTTCGATTTCAAACAATACATCTTAACATAAACAGTTTAGTTCTATTTGACCTATAGATAGGACCCTATCAGGAGCTACCACTCAGGGGCACAGTGGACCTGACAGTAATGACAATGAAGGGGTACTCCGCATTCGCCAAAGCTCCGCATTACTGGAGCCTCATCATCAGATCGTTTAATGTCATATCAGGACACTCGTTGAGGGAATCATACCCCCTCTGCTGAGATGCAGTCGGTGTATTCTACAGCCCCCCCCACCAGCCGACTTAGCCTGGTATGTTAGGTCTTTTTAAAACTCTTTTGATATAGAGCAAATATGATAATACTTCTTAGTAAGAAAAGTTAATTTTAAAATCTAACAATATCACTCATTTAAATGTATATCTATCGTTTATGACATTAAGAATTCTAAATTCTATGAAGGATAAGAAAATGATTTGAATTCTGAATTGTATAATGAAACATGTCAATCTGGTTTTCAGTCTTTTTCCATTGAAGATTTATATTTTTTTAAATTTATGAATGAAAAGTGTTCAATATCAATGATTGATCATTTAGATTACCAAATTAGGGAAGCGTAGACACAGAATCAACGGAGCTTAGAAATGGTCAGTTTTTTAACTATACGAACATGCAATGACCACATAGGTGAAAAATCAAGTTACCAAGCTCCATTGATTCTATGTCTACACTATCTCAACTTATATATATATATAAATATATATATATATAGAGAGAGAGAGCTATAGAGACAGATAGAGACAGACAAACAGACAGAGAGACTGATAGAGAAATATGAATAAAATTTACCGCTAAAAAACGGTATAAAGCAGCCAAATATATATAATCTGCAAAATGAATGTCATCAGCAAAATATACTTCTCTAGGCACTAGAATGTTGAATATATTTTAATTTTAAAGTAAAACAAAATATGACTTGGAGTTTCACGCACTTGTTATACTCAGATTATTCATGCCACAAGATCAAGAGTGAATAAAGGATGGCATGAAGATCGGTTACGTGAAACTCAGAGTCATGGCTGATTTTACCCTATTTTATTGTATAGTTGAAATAACGTATATATATATTTGTGCGTGCGTGTGTATGTGCGCAAGTATGTATGTATGTATGTATGTATGTATGACTGCTTTGAAAGCTTAAAATTTCCCTTTTTCCTCTTGTTTTACATTCTTCTTCTTCTTCTTCTTCTTCTTCTTCTTCTTCTTCTTCTTCTTCTTCTCTCTCTCTGTCGCTCTCTCTCCTCGCATGTTCTAATTGTTCTCTTTTATCTCCACTCAATTGACGACTTCAAAGACATTTCCGCCGTTTTCTCATTCCAGCCGGAAGTCATTAGAAGAACCCACGCGACTCAAAACATGGCGGACAAATGGCACCGTCTGTCACCATTTCACAGACCTTCTTCCTGCGAAACATCACTTCAGAATACTCACAAAAAACCCAACTCCATCCGACTAGTCACCGCAAACCGTTCGTAGTGAGTTTGATCCTTACTCTTGTAGCATTAATATCCTGAGGATAACATTTCTGCAAGGCACCCAAAGAGGATCGATATCTTTAATAATCATTAGAGACTGGATTGATGGCAATTGCCGTATCACGAGGCATAAATTTTCTTGCTTTATTATACATGATTTGAATTAGGCAGACAGAAGGCCATATTTTCGTGAGTATTTTGTTTATTATTGACCATTATCCCAAAGATCATTTCTTTTACATTTTGGATATGTACTTAGCGAAGGCAGAGACTGTTATCGATTGGTTATTGAGCATCTGAAAGTCGCACTTATCCGATGAAATAAAACGCAATTTCTTCCAAGCAACGGTCGTATCAATTTTACAATATGGATGCACCACATAGACGCTGACAAAGCATATAGAGAACAAGCTAAACGAGAATTGCGCAATAATGCAACAAGCTATTTTAAACAAACCCTGGAAGCAACATCACACGAAACAGCAGCTCCACAGCCACCTACGTCTCAACTCTAAAACCATTCAAATAAGATGAACAAGACAAGCGAGACATTACTGGAGAAGCAAGGACGAACTCATCAGCGACGTTCTCCTTTGAGCCTCTTCATACGAACGTACCAGTGTTGGCCGACAAACAAGAACTTACCTACAACACTCCTATACGGAAACAGGATGTCTTCTAGAAGACCTGTCGGAAGCTATGGATGATAGGGACGTATAGCGAGAGAGAGAGAGAGAGAGAGAGAGAGAGAGAGAGAGAGTGTGAATGAGAGGGATATCCGTGATAGTAGCACGACATGATGATGATGATTTCACGTACACGTTTGAAGATCATTTCGGGTTCGATTGAAGGTGGAAGAATAGATTTAGCGGTAAGAGAAGCTCAGCAAGTGTTAATGGTATCTGCATCAAGATACTGATTTAACATCTTTTTTTCTTTAGATAAGATCAGCCTCAAAAACAAGATACATAAAGAAATTTTTTGCTCGATGATACCTTTGTAGTCAGATATGGTTTCGGGATTTAAACATTATCACAAGACAAATCCAGCTCAGCTGTACCTAAGCATATACCCTTTAAAATGATTGGCTACAGCCTCGTTCACACCAAGAGATTCCCAGGCACCACCGTGAACTTTTTATGACGTTTAATTACTTTTCAGATTTGCTGTAGAAGAACTTGAATAGAATTTTTATAAAATTGGGTCCTAAGCGTATCTTCTTTTGTTTTAACGGGTTACCCTTGATATTATATGCACTTCCTTTTAACTGCTCGACACCTGGTCGTGACAGAGAGGGTCAGATTACGTATAGAGAGTGAGAGAGAAATTTACCTCTCGGTGCTGTGAAATGGCCTTCCGGGTCAATTGTTGGAGAGAGGACCGTGTTACATTGAGTGTAAGATTGTGATCTCGAAAAACTATTTAAAACAGCCTATTTTTTAGATTTTTTATATATATATATATATATATATATATATATATATATATATATATAGGGATTCAACTTATTTCCATATTAAAAAATGTAATTTTTGTACAAAAAATAGGCTCGAGAAACTATAATCTTTGTATCGGTTAAATTTCGAGATATTATATAATATCTACACTCTGGCTAATACTATTTTTGTTTACAAGAAATAACTTAACACTTTTGTTTTATCAGCAAGCTTTCTACTCACCTCGGATTTTATTCATTTCAAAGCCTCGCCAAGAAAGAGTCAAAAAGTCAGAAGTGTCCCGAAAATGTCAACCCTTTTCAGCTTGTACTCTAGCGTCAACATTCTTAGGACCAATCTTGCAGACAGTTTTCTCAACTTGAACTTCTCAACTAAATGTTCAGCAATGTCTCTTCTTTTTGGGTGAGGCTTAGAACTTTTGAAGCGCGATGCGACTTAAGGTCAATTTTTAAACGAAGTTTAACAGGTTTTAATTCAGAATTTTTCTTCTTCTAGACTGGTTATCATACCAAAGTTAAAGTGTCCAGTTTGTCCCATTATAAAAATAAATACAGAATTACCTCTCGGATTGTAAATAAAATAAAGTTGGTGACCTTAGTCAAGGATGACCTGAAGGGTACCTTTTCAATAGCTACTACAACGAAGTGTACAAATTCCAGGACTGCTCCACTTTACTCTTGATCCTTACCTTATAATGCTGTTAAGCAAAGCGGTATCAAGTACCATTTTTGAGTCTTTAGTATGACTCAACCGGGGATCGAAACTCGGTCTTGTGGAACTATGGACAAATGCTCTATTCATTAGGCCAATGGCTCCATTCGTAAATAGCGAATCTAATTTTACTATTTGTTTAAAGATTATATCGACTAAATGTCTTTCTTCTCCTCGGAGTTAATGCAGGATCTAACAGAATTATCTCTTGGATGTGGATCGGAAATTAAAATGCTTCGTAGACTTTATTCATAATTTCACTATTAAAAAAAACAGTATAAGACATTTTGTCATAAATATTATACCGTCCAAATACTTGCTCATGATCTATACACTTCTGAGGCTCACCGTAAAATTCTGGCAGAATGATCTCTTGGGTTTGGAACGTAAATAAAAAAAAGGCAACATTGATTCTATTTATAATGTAATTTTACGAACCTCTCCGAACGAGCAGAATGAGATACACAGTCAAATTTTAAAGCGAAGTTTAACTGGTGTAGATTCACAGTTTTCCTTCTCCTAAATCAGTTGCCATAGCAAGGCTAAAGAGCTCAGGCCGCCTTGCTATTTACCCATAGCTAGAAGGAGAATATAGGATTCATGCCTTTCCCAAGGAAATAAATGCAATATGAAATGCGTATATATAGGGTTTTGCATAAATAATTCCCATATTTTAGACTCTCGCCTGTGTTGTTCAAGTGGCAGGTGGTAATGGTATCTTCATCAAGTTAATGTTTTACCATTTTTTCTGATAGGTCATTTAGGAGCTTCGATATTTTCCTTATATGAAACTGCGTCGAAATCCTTTGTTGTACGGAAAAACATGAATTAGGATAGGGTTGTTACGATTAGATTATCTTTAAAACATTATCACAGAAAGCCTTTTATTGCTGGGAGGACAGTAAAATATATAAAGAGTGACAGACAGAACTCACTACTGATAATTTTACCCTGAATATTTGGAAGACCTTTTTCAAGTTCCTCTTTGCTTGCGAACATTCTGCCACGTAAGAATTGTTCTTGCGATCGAAGCAAATGAAAATCTGCAGGTGTTAATCAAGGGATATAGAGGATATGGAAAAAGCTTCTATAATCTTTTATTGGCTTTATTAAGCCTCAGTCAATACAAATGAAAATGGTTTCATTTTTATAATAATTTCTTAATGTATTTAACTTCATTTTATATGAAAATTAAAATATATAACACTATAATTAGATTATATGGTAAACCGGTCCATTGGCCTAATGAGTTGGGTGTTCGCCAATGGTCCGTGAGATCGGGTTTCAGTTTCAGGTCGAGTCATACCAAAGGCACTGTGGTGTAGTAGCTATTGAAAAGAGAGCCTTCGGGTTACCCTCGACTAAGGTCACCAACTTTACTTCTACTTATATGATAATATTATATAAAATTATATCAGATTATTATATTATATGAGGATAACGATCTTCTCGCATTTATCAAGAAGAAGGAAATAAGTTTCCGAAACACCTATCTCATGTATATATATATATATATATATATATATATATATATATATATATATTTGTGCATGTATATGTTTGTGTTTTAATGGTATGTATTTCCCAACCCCAGCGTGTGAGCAGGAGGCGATACAAGGTCAGTTTTTATGTGGAGTTTGATCGGTTGCAATTCCAAGGCTGCCCTACTATTTTACCCACAACTGGAGAGAGAATAGTTGGATTTACATTTTTCCCAAGAGTAAGAGCGCTTTATGAAATGCAAACAGATTCGTCCAGAATTGGATCACTGTGTCCATTTCTTACGATAATGACCATTTCACCACGGGCGCCTCTAGTCCAATATATATATATATATATATATATATATATATATATATATATATACGTGTGTGTGTTATGCGATATATACGAGGGTCGTTGGACAGGTTCAAAACATCAACAAAATTTGATATTTATCGTATGCCTTTTACCTTTGTATAAGCCGAACGAGCACAGAAATTAAAACAGAAAACTGCATTAGTCTATCTAGTTTTACAAGAAGTCCAAGTGGCTTGCCACGGCAAAAATGTTCAGCGATGGCAATTCTTTCTGAGTAAGGCTAAGAATATTTTGAATGACCTTTCTATATGTGTGTGTGTGTTTGTGCATGTGTTCGTATGTGAGTGCGTATATGTATATGATTATGTACGTATATGTGTGAAGTATATATACTTGTATGTCTGTTTGTATTTGTGTGTTTGTGTATAGGTATGTAAATATGTGTATATGTGGGCATATATATATATATAAAATAGATATATATTAGATTTTATGTGTATTTAATAGCATGGAAGCTTATCTGCGACCATCAATTTCACGCCGTCTTATTACGACAATCATCAGGTTTTCTCTGCTAGATAATTGTCATAATAAGACGGCGTGAAATTGATGGTCACGGATAAGCGTCCATGCTATTAAATATATATAAAAACTAATATATATTTATTTATTATAATTATTCTATTATAGCTCTATCAGAGATATTGAGCACTCTCCTAATTATATAGCATTTGGTCTACTACAACCTCACCTAACATGGTTATAATATATATATATATATATATAATTAAATATTACTGACAATCTTTGTTTGCATATTGTCAGTAATATTTACTCAGATATGCCTGAACGATGAAATGCTGCCTAAATACACACACACACACACACACACACACACACACACACACACACACACAGATATATATATATATATATATATATCAACGATCAAACAAAGAACCCAAGAGTGATATGAAAATTGGCGACGAGGAAAACGCGTTAGTAAAATATGATTTAGAAACTAATGACTATTTTAACTTTAAAGGTATCAAAATATTAGTTCATATACATAATTAACAACACAGAAAGATTGTTGTATTTAACATTAGTTTTGATCATAATGTTTTCAAAGTTCCAGTTTTTCAATTTATGTCTTTATTTAAGCAAATTAAAGTTTACAAGATCCCTTATTTGAATTCATTAATAAAACAGACTGAAAGAGACAGAAAGAAGAATGCTGACATTGATAAAGATTGATATATGTGTAATGGAATGTTTATAGTAGGTAGATAAGAACTAAGCAATACAAATGTTAACAGAGATAGATAGATGTGATTTTTTGTAAGAATTTTTCGAACAGCAATTGCATTACAAAAATTTGAAATCCTACGCTACCATTGAAAATAGAATGTCTAAAACTTTGTCATCTTTTTTGTCTCTTAATCATTCATACGCCCTGATAAAGGTCTGAAAAACTGAAACGTTTAACGTTGACAATTTAAAATTAAAATCATCTGAAGATACTGTGCTTTCATTTTTCATTATTATATATTTTCATACAGTCGGATTTATGTCTCGTTCCCTCCCCCATATATATATATATATATATAGAGAGAGAGAGAGAGAGAAATAAAAACAAAGAAATCTAAAGTGATGAATTTATTCTGAAATAAAGCTGACGCTATAACGTTTCGGTTTTAATAAACCATCATCAGGACTTTAAAAATTGTTGATACCAAATTTTGATAAATCAAAACATCCATCATTGATCTATCAACACTTGGCATCATCATTTTGAAAGTCCTGATGATGGTTTATTAAAACCGAAACGTTATAGCGTCAATTTTATTTCACAATAAATTCATCACTTAGGATTTCTTTGTTTTTCAATTTTTCTCCATACTGTCGGATCTTCTTCCATTATTTACTTCTATATACATATATATATATATATATATATATATGTGTGTGTGTGTGTGTGTGTGTGTGTGTGTGCGCGTGTGTGTGTGTGTATTACAAAGAAAAATGAACAAAAATTTGACGGTATGTACATGTATATATATATATGAAAAAAATATATATAATCTTAATGTCGAATCTATAATTCTGCCGGTATGAAAAAAAACGGGTTGTGCGATATGCAAATTCTACCGACTGATATCTGTGAAAATAATTCATCAAAAAAGGAAAGATGAAAATTACACGTGCTAGAACCCCCCCCCGACAGAATTACCAAAGCTAAAACGTAAAAAAGTGCTCAATAGATGAGATAGAGCTAATATAAAGAAAATAATTCCTACGTGGCCAAGAGCGAATCTGCCTAGGTTTCACTAAACGGCTCTTCAGGATCCTACTGTGCGACCCTGAAGAGCCGTTTGGTGAAACCTAGGCACATTCGCTCTTGGCCACGTAGGAATTATTTTCCTAACATTATATATATATATATATATATATATATATATATATATATATATATTTGTAACTATGAAATATACATTCAAATAAATACAAAAATATATATAATTAAATATATAATATGAAAAAAACAAGATATTCACATGTCCAGTCGGCTATAGAATACAACGACTGCATCTCTGCCGATGGGTAAGGCTTCCCCAACCAATCGTATGGATATAATACTAAACCATCTGATGGTGAGGCTTCAATCCTGGAGCTTAGGGAAATAGGAAGTACCCCTTCATTTTCATTGTTCCCACGTGTACTCTGACCCGGGGTAATGCCAATCTATGGCTCAAATAGAACTGGTTGATATTCAAATTGTGAGCAAACAAATGACTGAAGTTTAATTAAATTGTTGGTAATACATAGTAACGCTAGGAACAATTTCACGGAGTGCAAACGAATGAGAAATGTTGAAAAAATTTATTAGTGTTAATGAGCATTAGTTGAAAGTCTTTAACTTTGTCTCTAAAATCGAATTATTGATATAACATAGCAATACTTGGAACCATTTAACTGTATGTAATTGAAGGATTAATAGTAAATAGAATTATTCGTATTAGATAGAAATACTTGAAGCCTCTTTATCTGCGTACAAACGAATGTGCTCCAACTTGTTTAGAAATTTTACCGACAAACTATTAGTTTACAAATCATATATCTAATGTATGAAGAAGATTTGACATAAAATAACATTGAAGGGTTGACATGCCAAATCATATATATCTAATACATATCTGTTGTATCGTTGGTTCAATAAAGGTATTCCCCAGGTACAAGCCGAAGCGTTGGCAAGTCTATCAGAGAGCGATTAACGCTTTTTCCCTGAAGTTGTCAGACACCGTCAATTTATATCTTTACCGGTGTCATACTAAAAAGAGTCACTGAGTGTATAGTTCCGGTAAAGCAATATCTATTAAGAGGATTTGGCATTAGATAAAAGTACAACGGTTGATATGCCATAAAGGCCAACCAAACCAAATCATATATATCAAATATAAACAGGATTTGGCATTATATAACCCTCAATGCTTGATATGCCATAAAACCCAACCAAGTCATGTATATATATATATATATATATATATAAAGTGGATTTGGCATCAAATAACTTATAATGGTTGATATACCATAAATTCCAACCAAACCAAATCATACATATTTAACGTATATGTATAAAAAGGATTTAGCATTAAATAACCTACAATGGTTGATATGACATGAACCCAAACAAACCGAACCAAATCGTACATATTTGATATCCATTTATAAAGAGGAATTGGCATTAAATAACCGACAATGGTTGACATCCGTTAAAATCCAACCCAACCCAACCTAACCCAACCCAAATCATATATACTTAATATATATGTATAAAGAGAATTTAGCATTAATTAACCTACAAGGGTTGATATGTCATAAAACGTAACCAAACCAAACCAAATCATATACATTTAATAAATATATTTAAAGAGGATTGAGCATTAAATTAACTACAATTGTTGATGAGCCATAAAAACCAAACAAAAAAAAAAATTCTATTCCATGAAACCTCTTTTTTTCAGCCAATTATTTTGTCTTGTCTATACGCTCAGTTGAATTTTTTTTTCTTTTTAAAGAAAGAATAGTGTTTAATTAATTTTCAAAAATATTGAATTTTAATATTCCAAACTGATGCCGGTGTTCTCCGTTCTGATATTTCTTTTTGCCTCTTCTTCGTTTTGTCGATTACCCTTTGGATCTCATTAAAGCTGACCATCCTTCGTTCCTTCGTTTCCGCTCGTTTCGGCTGGTTAATTGAACCTTTCAGCCAGCCCAGTACTCTCGAGAACACCGTTCTTCTGAACACATTGTGCCATTAATCAGATGACAACTCCGTTTTCCGAGCGGCTCCAGAGAATAAACTCCAGCCATTCGAACTCTGAAATGAAAACCTCGCTTTTCATTGAATGACGGGAGGCTTTTAACGAACGTGTCAAGACACTGGGTGATTGTAGGGTGTGAGTGGATTGAAGAAAACGAAAAAAGAAAAGAAAGAAAAAAAAAGAAACAAAGAAACAAAAGAAAGACAGTAGGATGAAAAAGACGAGGGACTTCACTTTTTCAGCCTCGTTGGAATTTGCTGGCTTGTCGTCGTTGCCCTTACTCTTCTCGTTGCTGCCCTCATCTTTTTTCGAGTAGTTCGAAGCCTGCAATGATCTCTGGAAGATTTTGCTTTGTCATTATCTTGCTCTTGCGTTTCGTTTTTAAGGACGGCTGTCGCCTTTTACAACAAATCCATTCCTACTTGAGTAAATGGCCAACTATATTTACAACAACTATTTGGATTTTAAAATTCATAGTATTATTTTATTTAAACTAGACAATCCACGAGCCCATTGAGTTTCCGTTGTAGTCGATTATACACATGCTTTTGTTTAGAGAGGTTTGGTTTGGTTTGGTTGCTCATCAACTATTATGGCTTATTTATGACAAACCCATTTATATATACATATATAAAAGTTAGCGACCATAGTCGAGGGTGACCCGAAGGCTCCCTTTTCGATAGTTACTACACCAAGGTGTAGGGGAGGGCGCTACTCCATTCCTTGGATTGCTCCACTTTACCCTTGAACCGTACCTTATAATGCTGAGTGTTAAGCAAGGTGGTATCAAGTTCCATTTTTAAAGTCTTTGGTATGACTCGACCTGGGATTGAACCCAGGTCTCCCGGGCCATTGGCGAACACTCTAACCGCTGGGCCAATGTCCCGGTTATATACATATATAAACAGTTCAATTTCAAACAATTCAGCTTAGCATAAGTTCATAGTTTAGTTCTATTTGACCCATAAAGTGCTACCACTCGGGGCAGAGTTGACCTGGGAGCGATGACAATGAATGGACACTCTGCATTGCCCAAAACTCCAGCATTACTGTAGCCTCACCATCATATTGTTTAGTGTCATATCCAGGACACTCGCTAGGGGAGTCTTACACATCTGTAGAGAAGTAGTCAGTGTATTCTACAGTCCCAGTCAACCGGGCTGTAGAATAAAAGAGGATTCTAATAGAAATTTCATAGATAGATACTGGGTTGGTTGATTGGTTTGTTTTATATGGCCTGTCCACCTTGTAGGTTATTCAATGCCAAATTGCATATATACATATATATATATGATAAGGCACTAGTGGTGTAATGGATATTATCGTAGGAAATGGACACGGCGAACCGATTTCAAATCCTGGACGAGGCTGTTTGTGTTTCACAGAGCACTAATACCCTCGAGAAAGGTGTGAAGCCAATTATCCTCCCTCCAACTTTGAGTAAAGGGTTTTTTAAATGACTGAAAAGAAGGGAAAATCTTAATTCAAACCTGTTAAAACCTGCTTGGAAAACTGATCTTGTATCGCTTCCTGCTTGAGTAGAAGGGTTGGGATATATATATATATATATATATATATATATATATATATATATATATATATATAATTTGTAAAGGAAAAATTTAGGTAAAATTTAGTTCTATTCAACCGATAGATTTGACCCGATCAGGTATATTGTGGTTTGGTTTGATATGATTTTATAGTACTCTTCCGCATCCGAGTGAATTGTAATGAAGGGGTATTCTACATTTCCCAAAGCTCTAGGACTGAAGCTTCACCATCAGATGGTCCAGTGTCACATTGAGGACACTAGTTGGTGAGAACCTTACCCCTCTAGAGAGTTGCAGTCAGCGTATTCTACAGCCCCAGCCGACTGAGCAATAGATACAAGGGTAAGTTATAAGTTTTGCAATATTGTGGTAATGTGAATCACCATCCGGCAGCTCTGTCGAGGTCGTGAAGATGAGGAAGAACACTGGATTATGGGATTCCGAGCTTGCCTGATTCTCTCTGAGTGCTACTCAACTGGATTTGTCGAGTTCGTGAAGATGACGAAGCATACTGGACAGTGGGATGCCAAGTTCGCCTGATACTCTCTGAGTACTACTCACTGGTTTGGTTGTTTAATGGTATATCAATCATTGTGGGTAATTTAATGCCAAATCAATCCTTGTTAGAAGAACCGTCGAGGTACTTAAACCCATAGCAGTGATGATAAGGAGGTTCATAACTTTCTTTCGGGTACTTGTCCAAAAATGAACGTAAAAGCAAGACTGAAGTTCGAACACGCTTCCTACGAATCTCTAGTCCACACGTTGACAACTACTCCACGTTGACAACACTGATAAAATACATGTAAGAAAAGTTGCATATAAAGTTTTCGATGTAAAATGATTCTCATGATTACAGGAATAGTTACTTAAAACCATGAGACAGTATGCAAATTATTAATCTTAGATAAAAATACTGGAGGTGCCCGTGGTGTAATGTGCAAATTATTTGCCTTGGATAAGAATCCTAAGAACTATATAATTACCTGTAAAGATACAGGGGCCCGACAATATTTTTCGGACACTTTAGTATTCGACTTTCCGAGTACCATAGAGTGGCGAAATTCCTTCAATAGAATAGCATAAACATATAAAGACAATACCTGTAATAAAAATGGAAGAAAATCGATTAGGTAAGGGAAAATATTTAATTTTCAAGATTTTTTACAAAACACACGTGACATTATTCTTCGGACATCGCTGAAAAACTGTTAATAGTCTGTAATATCACCTTTCTTCACAATAACTTTTATCAATCTCTCTTCATAATGATCAAACATATGCACAATAACATCTCTACGTGTTTCTATTAGTTGTTTTTTGGCTCCTAGTATTCGTTCCTATAGTTGAGCCTCTTTCGTTATTTCAGGTCCATCATAGACAAGTTGCGCAAGCATTTCCCAAACATTTTCTATTAAATTTAGATCTGGGCTTCTTGCAGGCCATCCCAAAGTAGTCATATTCACTTTAGCCATCCATTCTTTCATGGGTTTTGACACATGGATGCTGCAATTGTCTTGCTGTAGAATTAAATCATTCCCCATCTCTCATCTTATCCTTGGTAGGGCTTTCTCGTCCAGCAACTGTTTGTAGTTTTCGCTGTTCTGTCGTCCTTTCAGCCACTCCAACCATATATTTCCATTAGCAAAGATCATACCTCAAACCATAACTCATCCTCCTCCCATCTGTCGTTTGTTCAGTACAACAGGCTCACCCCGTTCGACCAAGTACACCATCCATCGGGCCCATCAAACTTGAAACGCTTCTTATCAGTAAATATAACCTTCTTAAAGTCAACGTGCTTTGTTAACCACCTTTTAGCACACTCCATTCTTGCTCCTTTGTGTTTCTTTGTTAGTGTAATCTTTTTCTTAGCCTTTGCATACTTCAAACCAATCCTATGCAGCGTTCTTTGTACTGTTCTGACGTTTACACCCAATTCACATTTCTCCTTCACTTTTCTTGCTGTAACTTTTTCTCCAGATGTCAAAAGCCGTGTCACAGTCCTCTTCATTCTCCTTTCAGTCCTTTTGCCAATTGACCTTTTCCGACCTCTCTTCTTTTTCCGCTCGGAGTTTGTCTTCAGCATGTATTCGGCTGTCGATTTCGACGGCTTCAAATCCATGGCGATCCTTCTGATGCTGAGGCCATCTTCCCGCTTCTTCCTTGCCAAACAAACGACTTCTTTTGAATGCATTTACCTCATTAAACTTAATTGTTTTGCCAAGAAATGTCCGGACTATTTATGCTGTTAGATTGTCCTATGTTAACATAGTAGTAGGGGCGCCAGAGCCCCAGAACAGTGTACAAGCAGAAAATTTGCATACAGCAACATATACATGAACATAGCTCTTAATAAAATAGGATCTTTTGTCATATCCGAAAAATAGTGTCGCGCAAGTTTTCGCAAAAATCACAAAAAACTAAAATTATCAAAGCCAAACTAAAAAAAAATGATTACACTAGTAGTGGATTTTCACTCCTCAACTACGTACTTACAATCTCAAAAGTTTTTGGCAATAGTGACCACCTTGAAGTACTTTTTTCAAAGTGTCCGAAAAATATTGTCGGGCCCCTGTAGGTGTATTTGAAACCGTTTGGTTTGGTTGTTTGGGTTTTATGGCATATCAACCTTTGTAGGTTATTTCACGCCAAATCCGTTTTTATGAAAATAGTTCTATTTCAAACAATTCAGTTTACGCAGGTACGCAGTTCAAGTGTGGAAAACATTTCTATTTTAAGCTATTCAGTTTAGTCAAGAAGTTCTACAGTTAAATGTCAAAACCGTTTTATATTAAACAAATCAGTTTACTGTAAGTACAATTTCAGTGTCAAAAAACAGTTCTATTTCAAATAATCCAGTTTAGCATGAGCACGCAATTCAAATGTAAGTACGGTTTCAGTTTAGCATAAGCACGCAGTTGAAATGTAAGTACGGTTTTATTATCAAAAACATTTCTATTTCAAGCTATTGAGTTTTGACAAACAATTCAGTTTAGTATAAGTAAGCAGTTAGTTCTATTTAACCCATAGATAGGGCCCTATTAGGTGCTACCAAACCAGGCAAGAGTGGACCTGGGAGCAATGGCAATTAAGTGGTACTCCGCATTCCCCAAAGCCCTAACATTACTGGAACCTCACCATCAGATTGTTTACTGTCATATCCAGGGCACTCGTTAGGGGGGGTCTTACCCCTCTGCAGAGGAGCAGTCGGTGTATTCTACAGCCCCAGCTGACTGGGCAAGATTTAATTTGATTAGTTACCTGAAACCCGATTATTTTATGCTATAGGTTCGTTGTGTTTAGTGGCATATCAACTCTTGTGAGTTATTTAATGCCAAATCTTGTTTGTAGGTAATTGTTAAGTAAACAGTTTGTAGGTAACATTTTTAAACGAGCTATTATTATTGTTTGCACACAGTTAAATGGTTTTAAGTATTATAATTGTTTGCACATAGTTAAATAGCTTAAAACATTAACTGGTTTAAAGTATAGAAAATTATTAAATAATTCTATTTCACTAATCGATGGAACCCTAACACATACAACCACTCCGGGAGAGAGTGGACCTGGGAGTAATGGGCATAAAGGAGTACTCTCCATTTCCCAAAGCTGTAGGAATGGAGCCTCACTATCCACCTGTTTAGTGCCATATCCAGGACTCTAGTTGGGGAGGGCTTACCCCTATACAGAGCTACAATCGGCCTATTCTACAGGCACGGTGCACTGAACTATTCTACAAAGTATTAATTTGTCCAGTCGGCTGAGGCTGTAAAATACACCGACTGCATCTCTGCAGAGGGGTAAGACCCCACTCCAACGAGCGTTCTGTATATGACACTAAAAAATTTGCTGATGAGGTTCCAGTAATGCTGGAGTTTTGGGAAATGCAGAGTACCCCTTCATTGCCATCGCTCCCAGGTCCACTCTGGCCCGGAGTGGTAGTAACTGATAGGGTCTTATCTATGGGTCAATTAGAACTAAACTGTGCACTTATGCTAAACAGAATTCCTTAAAATAAAACTATTTTGACATTTAAACTGAGTACTATTCCAAACTGAATTGTTTGAATTAGACCTGTTTGACTAAACTGAATAGCTTGAAATAGAATTGTTTTTGACAACTATACTGTGTACTAATGCCAAACGGAATTGTTTTAAATAGAACTGTTTATTTGTATAAGAATTGTTTTGGCATTAAATAACCAACAAAGGTTGATATGCCATAAAATCCAAACAAGCAAACAAACGAAGAGTCAAGCCTGTAACTTGAAACAACTGCGCGCAAATTATTTGTATTAGGAAAGAATAGATGAAACCATATAACTGTGTGCGCATGTAAGGCAACCAATGTAGGAAAAAGAAAACACAGAATATCATATATTGTGGTGTCATTTAACACTAAAATTTGTCCTATGTTTCTTGGAAAGAAGATGGGCGCCAAAAAGTTACTCTTCTTTTGCTCAGAGGAATGTGTTAAATGGAAATTGGAATATCATTCAAAAGACCTAAGACTGTTATCCGAAATCAGAGGGTGAAAAAAAAAGCTGTTACCAACAGTGTCAACCTTGACAGAATGAAAAACTGTACTGTTAACGGTTTGAGTTCAATTACCTGAAATCAATTCCCATGTGTATTGATGCTTGTATGAACTTTTTTTCTGTCGCATGTGCGCATGCATATTCAAAATTTAAAGTTATTGGGTCGTCCGGTCTTCTGCATATGTATTTATAATTCACAGTCAAAATTTCTCTTGGCGAGGAAAAGCAGCCATCAAATGATTGACCTTCTCTCGATTGTTGTAGATCTGCCGATAGAGGGCGCTGCACTTCGCACCTAATTAATATTCATCAAATTCACACTACATTTGCTAGGAGAGACTTAGCTGGCGAAATCTAGCGGAAGTCTATATGAAATTTAAAAATGAGAAGGAAAAGAAGACACTCAGCTGGCTGGATTCTTTACAATGTCGTCGTGGTATTCTATATCGGCTTGTTGTTGGTATCAGAAATCTGCTGAGGCTCTTGTTATAATTGATTTTAATGGCATGTCAACCCGTCTAGGATCCTTTTATGCCTTGACGTCAGGGAATCCCGTTCATTGTACATTTATATTTTTGATGTGGTTGTTTCTTCAGAGATTTTTTTATATCACTATTCCTATCAAATACAAATAATTTACACTGTTTGTCAGCTTGAAAGCGCTAACAGAAAACTGAGAATATATTTTGTTTGTTTGTTTGGGTTTTATGGCATATCAACTCTTGCCGGTTATTTAATACCAAATCCATTTTTAAGTAAATGAACAGTTTTATTTCTAACAATTCAGTTTGGCATGAGTACACAGTATAATTGCCAAAAACATTTTTATTTCAAGCTATTCAGTTTAGTTAAACAGTTCTAACTTAAACAATTTAGTTTAGAATAAGTATAGATTTTGTTTACACACAGTTTAATGTCAAAACAGTTCTCTTTCAAATTATTCAATTTAGCGTTGTAGAGTTTCAATGTCAAAAACATTTCTATTTCAAACGATTCAGTTTAGCTTTATTATGCAGTTTACATGTCAAAACAGTTCTATTTGAAGCAATTCAGTTTAGCATAAGAACGCGGTTTGAATATTAAACCAGTTCTTTTTAAACAATAGATAGGGCCCTGTCATGCGCCAGAGTGGACCTGGGAGCGATGGCAAGAAGAGATACTCCATATTCCCCAAAGCTTCATTATCACTGGAACCTAATCATCAGATTGTTTAGTGTCATATCCAGAACACTCGTTGAGGAGGTCTAACTCCTCTGCAGAGGTGCAGTCGTTGTATTCTCCAGCTCCAACCGACTGGCAAGAACATATAGTAGCAATAATACTAGTTGAATATATATATATATATATATATATATATATATATATATATATATATATATATATATATATTCAACTAGTATTATTGCTACTATATGTTCTGTAATATATGAAATCAACAGATTCTATGCCATTATGAATTTATTTCGACTATTTACCAAGAGCAAATTGTCGAAATAAATCTATTACAGATATATATTGGCTTCATGTGAGTT
>CAUZXS010001867.1:5000-7500 GCA_963585895.1 Sepioteuthis lessoniana
CATATCAACCTTTGTTGGTTATTTTAATGCCAAATCTATTTTTATCCAAATCGTAAGTAAAGTTAGCGACCTTAGTCGAAAGTGACCCGAAGGCTCCCTTTTTCAATAGCTACTACATCGAGGTGTAGGGGAGAGCGCGACTCCTTCCTCGGATTGCTTACCTTATAATGCTGAGGGTTAAGCAAGGCGGGTCAGGTACAATTTTTGGAGTCTTTGGTGTGACTCGACCTAAGATTGAACCCCGGGCTCCCGGACCATTGGTGAACACTCTGCTCATCGGCCAATGGCCTGCTTACACAGTATAATTGTCAAAAAACATTTCAATTTCAATTTATTCGGTTTAGTCAAACATTTCTATTTCGAACAATTCAGTTTTGTATAGTTTTGTTTACACACAGTTAAATGTCAAAACCGTTCTCTTTCAAACAATACAATTTAGCGTAACTACAGTTTCAATGTCAAAAACAGTCACTTTGAAGAATTCTGATTATTTGTATTGAAGTGGATTCGGCATTAAATAACCTACAAAGGTTATATACCATAAAACCCAACCAACCAACCAAACTAATATATATATATATATATATATATATATATGCAAATTTCATTGAATATAATAGACATTTTATGCCTACATATTCTCTTTTGGATCCGTTCGAATTCCCGTATTACTTATATCGTATTCGGGGGGAACTGATTAAGGTATTGTCCATAGTTGTATGTATCCCTAGTACTTTCTGCCCGACTTTGGGCCATCATCAGGAATACGGGAATTCGAACGGATCCAAAAGAGAATATGTAGGCATAAAATGTCTATTATGTTCAATGAAATTTGCATTAACGAAGAAATGCTGCCTAAATATACATATATATATATATATATATATATATATATATATATATATATATATATATATACAAAAAGGTATAAGTCGATAAGGAATATTACGTTAATTTATTTTTTATTGTCCTCGGCTAGTTTGAAACCATAACTCATCGTTAGGATCAAAGGTTTTTGTGGAAAAAAGGGAAGTTCTTTAAGGTTTTTTTATATTCTATACGAAATTCTATGTGTTATACGTAGTTAATATGCAATACTAAAAGCGATAGAGAAATTACTGTTGGTATAGCCTATCCAACTTTCTTCATTAGCACAAAGGCTATGTTACACGAACAGTACATTTCATATATATATATATATACATGTATATTGTCATCCACAGAAAGACTGCTTCGTTGTATCACAAATCTTCAGTGTGGCTAGACACGTAGGACGGTTGAAGCTAGAATCGAAACCCGCCCGACTTTACATTAGACTTAGTATCATACTGCTCAGCCAATAAGCAAACTACGTCAGCTCGGGAATTATAAGGCATTATGTAGTCTCTTTCGGTTGTTTACATTTTTGTCAGATTATATATATATATATATATATATATATATATATATATATATATATATATATATATATATATATATATATATATATATATATATATATATATATATATATATATATATATATATATATATATATATATATATATATATTAAGAAATTTTAACATATATGTATAAGGTATAAGTTTCATATACATATATATGTGTTTATGTGTGCGTGTGTGTGTGTGCGTGTGTTGAATGAATTATATATATATGTATATATATAGTAAACTATATATATACATATATATATATAGAGAGAGAGAGAGAGTTTACGAATTTTTCTTTCTTCTTTGGCATGCGCTCTTCTCTAAATCCATGTACACAGCTATATGTAGGAACATCTTAGATATTGACATTTTGGAAGATATTGAATCAGAGGCGAGAAAATGAAAATCTTGTTTCATTCTGAAAACACACCTACTTTCAAATATGAATCGAAAGAAAATGAGGTAAGCAGAATCAAAATAAAAGGAGCGAATTAAAATATTTACACGTCTTTCCACGTATACCGACTGGCGACCATTATCACCATCATACGACCGCCAATATAACAGTGTTCCCGCCTCTTACAAAAATATAGAGGACGATTTTTCGATCTTCTCTCTCAATGACACGGCGAAATTCCCGGCTTGTTTGTAGATTTCCGATGAGGTGATGTCGGCTGTTCTTGGGTGGCGTTTTATTTGTTCTGTCCGTGCTAGGAGCAGCTTCCAAGCTCAGAGGAAGGAGCGGAGTTGTCACAATTCGTTGTGGTGGGGGCTGATGTGTTTCTGGGCTATTTAGAACGAGGCGAAAGATCGAACGAGCAGCGATATGTGGTGCGCAGAATGGTGTGTTTGAATATCTGTTGTGTGTGTGTGTGTGTGTGTGTGTGTGTGTGTGTGTGTGTGTGTGTGTGTGTGTGTTGTCCTGAATAGAGGTATGAAAGGTACTATTTACCAACCCCTCCGCTCGGGCAGGATATGACACAAGGTCAATTTTTAAGCGGAGTTTAACAGGTTTGAATTCAGAGTTTTCCTTCTCCTAGACTAGTTGCCTAACCAAGGCTGAAGAAC
>CAUZXS010001867.1:12500-70944 GCA_963585895.1 Sepioteuthis lessoniana
ATGCAATATGTCAAAGGAATCTTCCAGTCACTATTCAACAATACAATATCAAGAATTTCTATCTAATACAAATGATTTTCGAAGAGATCTATTTCTCCGAGAGATTAGCAGTCTCACCACTCCATAGAGGGTTCAATCTGCGTATTTTAACACCGGCGGAAAGGGTGGCCTTAGTCACTGGTAATAACTATAGGTTAGACTGGGTCTGTTATAATAGACAACCAGGGTGACCTTAGTCAGTAGTAATTAATATAGGTTAGACTGAGTCTATTATAATAGGGAACCAGGGTTACCTTAGTCACTAGTAATAATTATAGGTTAGACTGGATCAATTATTATAGGCAACCAGTCTCGGAGAAGGAACATTCTGAGTGCAAAGCCAATTTCTGTTATTTGGTTGGTTTGTCAACCCTTGTTAAGTTTGAGAATTATGGTCACTAAAGATAGACGGAAAGAAAGAATCTTCGTTATTCTAGGTTTGAACAGTTTTCTTTGTTTTAATAACATATCAAACTACGTGGGTTATTTAATGCCAAAAAGTAAAAGAACAGTTGCTGTACTTATTGCATATTGAGTTTTGGCGAGCCGGGTAGCGTGGACTTCAAAAATAGCATGTGCAACTGTTTCGGTAAAAAAGGGACAGCAGAAAGGCCAAGTGAATTTCGGGAGAAGAAATGTTTGGGCGCCAGGAAAATATATAATGACAGAAGTTTTCAATCCCAGTGGTCAGTTGTAGTCGGCAGTCATCAGAGATATCAGTCGACAAGCCGTTTTGGGCGCTAGCCTATGGAGGTGGCAGCTCCGAATTGAGAAGCCTGTCCTGTATCAAACCCCACTGAGAGAAGCACGAAGAAGAAAGGCTCTGGATATGTATCGCAACCTGGTGTAAATCGTAGCAATTCCTGACCGAATCTCTCTCTCTCTCTCTCTCTCTCTCTCTCTCTCTCTCTCTCTCACACACACACACACACACAGCGTTTTGCCTTTCATTGTAAGAAAGAAGAGGGTTATATTTTTACGAACAAGGGTTATTGCCTCTTCATTTCGGGTATATTACATACTATTTAAACTATAGCAGGTGGGCTTATATTGTACTCCTTCTCAATCGTATCCAACGTGAAATCGAGATAAAACTCGTGAAGAATAAAAGTGGCTTTCAGAGAAATCAATTCAAAACTCCACAGATTTTGACCACTTGGTGCGAAAGCAAAATATAAAATAATTCTTAAAACCGTTCTTTTTTAATCTGAAAAAAACCCGATAAATCTAAATTTTCACGATTAGCTTTATTATTCAAGCACTTTTTTTACTAAAATAAAGCTCAGTAAGAGAGAGAGAGCGAGAGAGAGAGAGAGAGAGAGAGAAAAGAAACGACAAAGAATCTATGATTTGCTTAACGTTGAAACCAAACCAAACTTGTTTTTTCAATCGTATGCAAAGATTTTTTTAAATAGAAATTTTTAAGGAAAAGTGAGGGTGGAGGAAATGAAAAAAAATGCTTTTTCATCACTCTCGCTCCAACGATTAAGAAGGACCCCACAACATCAATAGGAAAGCGGGCAAATGGATTGAAAATTGATGAGAATTCAGTGAGGACAGCAATTAAACAAGAGTTAAACCCAGACCTTAACGCTATATGGGACGTTTTAGAAAACAAAAGAAATGCAACTTCCCATCAAAATATTTGTTCGCTTACGACTACTATTTATGAGGAATAAAATAAAATATTTGAAGAATCTATTTTGAAGGCAAGCAAAACTTTTCAAAAGAGTGTTGATACAATAATTGAAAAAGTAGCGGCCATATTAAGTAAATTTACTATTCTGTGTCTATCTTCTTATTTTGTTGTTTATTTTTATAAATTGAAATTAATCTTGTTTTATAATTGACTCGTTTCTTATTATACTAGAATATTCCTAATTTTGCTTCGGTACCCTGTATCCACTCAATCATCAAAGGAGTACATGCAAAAAAATCTCGAATCAACTCTATTGTTCGTAGATTTCTTCAAAGCATTTCACTCCATTGACAGAGGAAAAAATGGAGCAAATTATACCATCACATAATCATCGCAAAGAAACTGACATCTCTATGAGGATCCTTTACAAAAACATGAAAGCAATGGCTTGCTCTCTCGAAGGTGACACCAATTTCTAAGACATTGTTTCTAGAGTCTAAAAAGGATAGAAATTAGCACTACATATATAATAATCTGCTTAAATTACGTACTTCGAACGTTAAGAAATCCAATGAAAGTAAATGGTTTCACATTACAAAAGGCAATAAACTCATGATATCCAGCAGAAACAATAAGTTACATTTACTATGATGATCGAGTACTTCTTGCATTGTATCTTCTCAAGCCGAATCCCTGTAGCATATTTTGTAGCAAATCTATTTGATCCATAGATGGGACCCCAACAGGCTGGGAGTAATACTGTAAGACCATGGCTCCAAATAAACTATGGCTTTAACTCTACCCCTTAGGTTTCAGTTGAACCCCACGGTAACCTCACTGTGATAAGAAGTGACGAGCACAAAACACTTTCTGTTGGCTGGTAGGATACGAAAATTTACTGCCTTTTCACAGTAGTCGGCGAAAAGAGAGATATACACATTTACCGACCCCTCCACTCGGGAAGGATATGACACAAGGTCAATTTTTTAAGCGGAGTTTAACAGGTTTGAATTCAGAGTTTTTCTTCTCCTAGACTTGTTGCCTCACCAAGGCTGAAGAACATGGTCTGCCTTACAATTTTGCCCATAGCTGGAGGGAGAAAGATATAGAGTTGTAAATACGTCGACTGATTTAAATAGACAGAAAGAATGAACAGTGCAAAGTGAAAGCGATAGCCACTGAATTGGTCGTTTCTTCTCTGCTGACCCGTTCGCTAACTCTCTCGGAGGCTTCATCTATCATCTGTCAGTTCTCTGCTTCTTCTTCTTCTACTCCTTCTCTGACTGCTCCCTACGACCTCGAATCCCTTTCATGATAAGTTGAATTGCTTAAAATAGAACGGTTTGATCATTTAATCGTGTGTATCAACAAAATGTGTTTACAAATCATATATTTAATATATGTGTAGAAATTGGATTTGGCATTAAATAACCACCTATGTTTGAAATGTTAAAAAACCCAAACCAAACCAAACGGCTGAACAATTTAATGTCGCATCCACTTATAGCAGAGTCTCTGATGACTGCTACATCAGTGATGGGTAAGTATCTGAGAGCGGGGAAACACAGAAAATGACTCCAATAGCCTCAAATGTAGGATCTCTGTTCTCCTATTGTCTTCGTTCAGTTTCTGAGACCGTGGATGTATGCGGAAATAGATTACGGACACAATATGCTGGTCGTCAGATTCTTTGCTGTTGTCGGAACCAGCTCTTTTTAAAAATCTTTGAACGGTTCAATAGCTTGCCGTCCATGCTATACGTGTTTCGCTCGTATCCCCAACCAACAAAGAGAAAGAATTTACAAAGACAGCTTCTTTTATTGAAATTCCCAGAACACTGAACATTTCCGCCTTGCGTGGGTGGCATCACTGAAGCAGCCCCTACACCCACTTATACTGCCAATTGAGTCTAGTAATATATACATATATATATATAAGTAAATTCAATCGGCAGTATATATATATATATATATATATGCAATTAAAATCGAGCAAAATAAATAAAATATATTCCTCAATGCGCGAAAATGATGAACGATTTATGGAATAAAACTCATTACAACTCTGAGTTTCACATAATCAATCCTTAGGCGAGTTTATACAACAATATCTTATCTATCACCCTATCTCTTTATTTCTCTCTTTTCTTTCTCTCTCTCTCTCTCTATATATATATATATATATATTTAGAGTCTTTGTAGATAAGATAAAATCTGACATTATATATATATATATATATATATATATATATATATAATTTCACATTCTATTTTATCTAAAAATAATTATGGCTTTAGAAAAGTTACAAGTAAGATTCTATGGCTTCTGCGCAAAAAAAACCCCCAAAAAAACAAAATAGATGCGGTCATGTTAAATATTATCCTCAAATTCTATCGTATGTATTTACCCAACCTCTCCACCAATAGCCAGATGCAACACAAGATCGTTTTTAAGCAAAATCTACTGATTTGAAATGAATTTTTCTTTTTCTTATATCAAGTTTAAAGAGTTCTGTCTGCTCATGTGTTCTCTCCCAAGATATATTGAGAGAACACTTGTATTCTTATAGTTTGTAGACGTATTAATGTTATGAGAAATGCAAACTGCTTCGTCCAGGATTTGAACTCGTTTCACCATATCCATTTATTGTTAAGCTCTGATCGCATGTGTATGTAATAATTTACGTCTTTCTGTTGAGTTAAACATTTACGTTTACTTTTTCCTGACAGTTTTCTCCCGGGAGCAAAATATTGATATCGATTTCAAATAAACCAGTCAATCCACCGATCACCGTTGGGTGAAACAATTGGTTAACGTTGTTTGACAATATCGATAACAACGAGGACTTGTCCTCAAACAAAATAGGCTCACCCTGTCGGCTAGGGAAGTTTAAGATCCCCACTCCAAAAAAGTATGCCCTGAGTCTGATACTCAGCTGTGGTGAGACTAAACTTCTGGAATACATCGGCGCTATAATAAAATAATTAGGGATTTTAATAAATCATTTAGAAATTGTTTTCTAGCTTAAGTTGGAGTTCAAAGTTATGGCGATTCGATTTGTAAAGGTCAAGGCAATTAAACCTTATTTTGGGGGGACGTTTCACTAAATGTTTTAATGATGACTTGTGATAACATCATTAAAAAAGGAATACTTTTCTGATTTTAATGGGTTATTCATGCCTAAAGATTAAGAATTCGCTTACAGTGTATGTTTATGCTTACATTTTTGTGTCGTTTTTTTTTCTTTTTTTTTTTTTTTGCGCACTTGCCCAGTCGGCTTGGACCGAAGAATACACCAACTGCATTTCTGCAGAGGGCTGAGACTATCCTAACGATTTTCCTGTGGCACTGTCGGCTTGGGCCGTAGAATACACCGACTGCATTTCTGCAGCGAGCTAAGACTATCCTTACGACTTTCCTGTGGCACAGTCGGCTTGGGTCGTAGAATACACTGACTGCATTTCTGCCGTGAGCTAAAACTCTCCTAACGAGTGTCCTGAGGCCCAGTCGGCTTGGGCTGTTGAATACACCGACTGCATTTCTACAGAGAGCTAAGACTATCCTTACGAGTTTCTTGTGGCACAGTCGGCTTGGTCTGTAGAATCCACCGACTGCATCTCTGCAGAGGGACAAGACTTCCCTAACGAGTTTCCTGGATATAACATTAAACAATCTGATTGTGAAACTCTCGTAATGCCGGTGCTTTGGAGAATGCGGGATACCTTTGTTACCTTTGTTCCACTCTGACTCGGAGTGGCAGTACCTTATAGAACTGTTTGATATTAAAACTGTATGTTAAACTGAATTGTTTAAAATAGAACTGTTTATATGTATGAAAATAGATTAGGTATTATATAACCTACAATGGTTGATAATCCATAAAACCAAACCAAACCAAACCTAACCAAACCTGAATGACTTAAAACAATATTTATTTGGAGAGAGGAAAGACACTTAAACCAATAACTTTCCTTTGGATTGACCTGTTTTGATAAACTTCGTATTGTTTTGTTGGCTGATGATAGGTGTATTATAAATATCATAATTTTTTATCCTAGATTATAAACTTGATAACAGATGGTGTCATTTAAATTAAGTAAATTTAAAATACAAATGATCAATGCAAAAAAAGTAATAATTTCAAATATCACAAAATCAGGAAATAAAATTTTAAAAGATTTTTTCGAATAAATCATCAAGGTAAAAGACAACAATATAATTAGAAAATACATATCATTTTATCTGCTGCATCATCATCATCATCATGACGTGCGGCTAGCACGGATATCCCTGACCCTCTCTCTCCACGTCTCCCTGTCATTCATCGCCTTCGGCAGGTCTTCGGGGTTACATCCCGTATCATCACATAGCTGGTGTATGAATGTTCGAGCTGGTCGTCCAGCTTTTTATTGGCCATATGCGGGGGTCCACAGGAGCACATCACTTACGATCTCGTCTTTGCTTCTCCAGCAGTGTCCGGCATGTCTGATTCGTCTACCTTGTATAGTTTTCGTGATAGGTGGTAGGTGGCCGTACAATTGGCTCCGTGTGGGGTGTTGCTGCCAGGACCTGTTCAATATTGCTTGCAACATTCTTGTATAATTGCCGTCGAGCTTCTTCTCCAACCGTTTAGTCAGCGTCCAAGTAGTGCATCCATACAGCAGTATCGACACGACCGCCGCTTGGAAGAAACTGCGTTTCATTTTATTGGTCAGGTTTGATTTCCATATGATAGAAAGCCTATCGATAGTGTCCATGCCTTCGTTAGCCGTGTGTCGATGTCTTTTTCGGTTGATGAGACGCTGTTTCCTAGGTAGGTGAATTTGTCAACCAGTTTCATGGAGGTTCCGTCTAGTGTGTATTATGTTTTGACCTGTTGACCCAGCCAAAAATGCCATTCAAGGTAATGCACCGGAAGGAGGTGACACATTCTGGTGGCAGTTATGAGAGGAAATCGCGTGGGCGGAAATTGGCTGATGAAATGGGACGAGGTAAAAAGATCCCATTATACTCTCATAGACTGACGCACCGGAAGAGAGTGGCCTCTGAACTGGATGATAGTTATTTCCGCTCGATGATGATCACACAGGCCATTCCAAAGAAAGCGGAAGTGACACATCCCGGTCCCCAGATATTGGAAGTAGTCGTGGAGGCGTGTCCATATCAGTGCGTGGGAGTTTGAAGGTAATATAAGGCCGACGAGTTGAGTTCCGGTCAGTTGAGTTCAACGAGCCAGTGGAGACAGGTGAGTAGAGTTGAGGTGGTAGACGAAATGTAGTAAGGAAAGCCAGTGCTCAGGTTGAGCAACCATGGAGAACGAGAAAGACACAACGCTGACGGCCATAACTTCGGGGTCAAAATATTTCAGTAATGTTCGGTCTCCAGCTCTCTCTCACATGCAAACTTTGAACAACCCTTTCGAAACTTACAAATAAAGATGAGAGGTTAAATATTTTATAAAGAAGTCTTCCTGCGTCTTCCTTGCGTGCGTCGTTTGTTCCTGCGACTTTATCATTGTGCATCTGTTTAATTATTTATTGTGTCGTTATGATGCTGCATGAACATGTATATGTGTATATAAGCATATTTATTATGTGAGTATTTTACAGTGTGGAGATGTCGCCTTTCTGATTAAAGCACATAAATTCAGTTTTCTGTGCATTGACATGGAGTCCAATGCCAGCAGTGGCTCGTTCCAAACTATGCAGTAGTATTTCGGCTTGGTTGGGTGTATTGGCCAGTAGCGCTGTCATCAGCGTAGTCGGCGTCGGTAATTGTTTTTGCGGGGTACCTTCTGCTTGTCTAGACTACGTACTTAGGACATCGATCGATAACATTAGGGAAAACGGCTTTGAGCTGACAAAGAAAAGAAGCAGATCTGCTGCATAATATTGTATAATATTGTATTATAATATTATAATATTGTATGCACAATGTTATGATGAATCAGACCGTTAATGTACAATTAAACTAATGAGCCTAACCTTTTTTTGGAGGTGTCCGTGGTGTAATGGCTATCGTTGTAGGAAATGGACATGGCGACACGAGTTCAAATCCTGGCCGAGACTAATTGCATTTCACATAGCAGTAATACCCTTGGGGAAGGTATGAATCCAGTTATTCTCCCTCCAGCTATATGTAAATTGTAGGGCAGACTTGGTTCTGTTGCCTTGGTGAGGCTGCTAGTCTAGGAGAAGAAAAACTCTGAATTTAAAACTCCACTTAAAAATTGACCTTGTACCGCATCGTGTCCGAGCAGAAGGGATGCTTAATACAGAAATTCTTTACTGGTTATAATTATAATAATTGGAGGTGCCCGTTGTGTAATCGTTATCGACGTAGGAAATGGACACGGCGACACGAGTTCAAATCCTGGACGAGATTGATTGCATTTCACATTGCACTAATACCCTTGGGAAAGGTATGAATCCAATTATTCTCCCTCCAGCTATGGGTAAATAGTAGGGCAGACTAGGTTCTTTAGCCTTGTTGAGGCAACTAGTCTAGGAGAAGGAAAACTCAGAATTCAAACCTGATAAACTCCGCTTAAAAATTGATCTTGTGTCATATCCTGCCCGAGCGGAGGGGTTGGGTAAATATGATTATTATAATAATGTTAAGTTCATAACTGGTTTTTATTGAAAAAATATATCGATATTTACATGATTATATACTCTTGTTATCATTTGCACATTAATCTTGTTCTGCCCAACGATCAGCAGACATTTCATTTACATCTTCATCGTCTTTATCAATATCATTGCCAGATTCACATTCAAGATTTCCAAAAGCATCCAGGATGGGTTTCCTCAAGGAGTAATGGTTAAAGCGCTGGACAGCGGAATCGTTTGAAGTCTAGTCTCACTATTACGTTCACTTTCGGACAAATACCCTTGGGAAAGGTATGAACCCCCTTATCATCCCAGCTATGGTTTAAATAGTACCACAAATGTTCTTCTAGAAGAATGGCTTTGGCATTAAAAAACCAACGAATGTTGATATCACACTAAACTAACCAAAAAAAAAAAAAAAGAGCGTCGACAAGCTGAATCACTACTCCAATGTGGTATTTCGTTTTTACAACAAGTCTATCCAAGCCCAATGAGTAATTGAGACCTATCAGGTTTTGCAATTTATAATTTTGTAATGGTCAAAGAGCTGGACAAGGGAATCGTAGTAAACGAGTTCGAACTCGTCACGCTATTACGTTCACTTTCAGACAAATACCCTTGCGAAAAGCATGAACCCCCTTATCCTCCCAGTTATGCGTTAAATATCATCACAGCTGTTCTAGAAGGATGGCTTTAGCATTAAATAACCCACGAAGGTTGATAAGCCATTAAACAAGGAAACCAAACCTATTTTCAAATATCAACCTGGTAATTGACACGATTTATTGTTCCTGCAATGTATCTCTATGTATATTTCTTGCCGGTGACTGAATGCTGTATTGATAAATATACACATCTTAAGGACCGATGTGAATATCTTATTGGTGTCTGTACGCATCTTTTGACTTGAGTGCATTACCACTTTGCACCGATACTGGGTGCGGAAGCAAAATTAGGAATATTCTAGTATAATAATAAATGACTCTATCATAAAACAAGATTAATTCTAATTTATAAAAATAAACAACAAAATAAAAAGATAGACACAAAACAGTAAATTTACTCAATACGTCTAACATTTTTTACAATTATTGTATCAACACGCCTTCAAAACGCTTTGCATGCCTTCAAAATGAATTCTTCAGGCATTTTATTCCATTCCTACTCAATAACAGTCTTAAGCGGACAAATATTTGGATGGGAAGTTACATTTGTTTTGTTTTTTAAAGCGCCCCATATAGCGTAATCAAGAGGTTATGGTCGAGGTTTAAATCTTGTTTACTTGCTGCTCCACAGTTTTCTCATCAACTTTCAATCCATTAGCATGCTTTCTTTTGGATGTTGTGGAGTCTTTCTTAATCGTCGTAGTGAGCACAGTGAAACCCCCCCTTTTTTTCTTTTTTTTTTTTCTTTTTTCAATCCTACTCCCCCGCCTGTTTTCTTTAAAAAGTTCTTTCTCTGTGAAAAAAAACCCCAACTTTTCTTATGTTTTTATACGGTAAACAAAGAAAGTTTGGCTTGGCTTTGACGTTAAACAAATCATAGATTCTTCGTCCTTCCTTTTCTTTCACATTCATATTTGGTTGAATTTTGATCTTAAAAAAGGACTTGAATAATAGAGCTAATCGTGAAAATTTAGATTTATGGTGGTTTTTTTTTTCAAAAATTGGACTAATCAGACAAAAAAAAACGTTTTAAAAATTATTCCATATTTTACACCTATACCCTGTAGACTACGGGAATATCTAAATCGTCTCAACAAGCAGGTTGATATTTGGAATGCAATACCTTCAAAGCCAATAGCCGAATGAAAAAATATGTCATTTCCGGTTAAACAGATGGTGTTTATGTACCGAAATGTATTCTCTTATGATGATGTAATAGACGAGTTGAATTCACGTATTTTCCATGGCCAGCTCAAGGTTGGATTTTCATGAGTTAGCAGAAGTAAAAAAACGGTTTCGTATTTACAAAATATTGTGTGAAAAGAGAATTCCAAAAATTGATCAGAATTTTTTCATTATTAAAACTGTTGTCTTTAGTGTGTGTATGTGTATGTGTGTGTGTGTGTGTGTTTATGTCATATTTATTCTTTTAAAAGATTTGGCTAAAAATCTTTATTTTTCCCAGGCAACACCTGGTACCCCAGCTTTTATATTGATAAATAAAGAAAAGCACGGTACTCTCAGCTCCTGGTAGTTCAACAAATGAAGAAATTTTGGACTCAATTTTCTTTTGGGGTTGGGATTTTCAACAATTTCTTTATGTTTTATTATTTTTGTTGTTTTTTTTTTCTAAGTAAGGAATTACGTTTTGTGTTTTATTTATGTTGGCACTTGCTAAATAAAATGAAAATTGGAAGCAAAACACCATTTAATATTATCTTTACATGCTCCCATAGAAAAAATACAAAAATGTCTAATCATAACTTTTGTTAAAAAAATGTTCGCGTTTTTTTTTTCTTTTTCTATTTTTGTAACTAAATCTTTCGTGAGAACTATAATGATGTGGACGATATAATTCAAATTCTTTCGCTTCTTCGAGCGGAGAAGATTGCAATGTGTGAAATTGCTTCACGTTTGCTTGTATTCATGATCTGTTCATGTTCAAAGGCCCAGAAGAGAGAGAGAGAGAGAGAGAGAGAGAGAGAGAAAGAAAGAAAACGTAACATGTGAAATTCGACTGAACGAATAAAGATGAGAAAGAAACAAAAAGGAAGACAACATTTTCGGTAGAAAATGATGTGTCGATAGAATTTATGAGAAAAAGAAAAATGAGCGGACAGCATAAATTTAACAAAAATAAATCAATGAATAAATGAAAAGATTTAAAAAAAAAACATGACGGAAATCTCGGGAAATAAAGGGGAGATAATTACGATGAATAAAAACGTTATAATTAGAGGAACTAGTAGAATAAAAAGTGACAAAAAGACAGCAACATATTAACAATTCAGAGAAGAACTAACAATTGAAATTCACCAGAAACGAACAAATCAAAGAAAAAACAAAAAAACGGGTGTTAAAAAAATAAACGAAAAGTAACAAAAGATTTTTAAAAGTTAAAAAAAAGAAATCAAAAAGGCGGATTAAGAAGAAAATATCTGAAAAAAGACTTCGATCATTTTTTTGTTGTTTTCAAATCACCGAAAATGACAAAATTTTAAAATCCCAGTGCATAATTCATAAAAATAAAGAAATAAAACTAAAGAAATGAAAGTATCTGAAATAATCTATATGCTCGTGTATAAGTCGATTTTATGAATAGGTGGACGATTGAATTACGTTGACGAAATCTAATTTATACAATTTTGTTTGCATTGGGTTGGTTTGGGTTTGCTTCCTTGTTCAATGGCATATAAACCTTATTGGGTAATTTAATGCCAAAGCTACCCTTGTAGAAGTACAGCAATGGTACTATTTAATCTTTAACTTGGGGAATAAAGGCATTCCACTTTCCCCCATAGTATTAGTAAAAATGTGAATGTAATAGTGTGTGTAGTGATATTAAACGTAGTTGTCTCCCCCTGGATACGCTGACGATTTGATTATATAATTTATATTCGATATTGTGCTCATAGTAAGAAATTGAATGCAATATAGTTGTTTCTCCCGGGATAAGATCACAGCAAAAACTAAAGAATTTTCACTTTTACTTGACCACAGTATATTTTAATATAAGTATATTTTAGTATTGACCCAATGAGTAGAGTGTTCGCCAATGGTTCGCGAGACCTGGGTTCAATCCCAGGTCGAGTCATACCAAATACCCAAAAAATGGTACTTGATACCGCCTTCCTTAACACTTAGCATTGTAAGGTACGGATTAAGGGTAAAGTGAAGCAATCCAGAGAATGGAGTAGCTCCCTCCCCTACACTTCGGTGTAGTAGCTATTGAAAAGGGAGCCTTCGGGTCACACTTGACTAAGGTCGTTAACTTTACCTTATTTTTTAATATAAAGTAAGTAAAGTTAGCGACCATAGTCGAGGGTGACCCGAAGGCTCCCTTTTCGATAGCTACTACACCAAGGTGTAGGGGAGGGCGCTACTCCATTCCCAGGATTGCTCCACTTTACCCTTGAACCGTACCTTATAATGCTGAGTGTTAAGCAAGGTGGTATCAAGTTCCATTTTAAAGTCTTTGGTATGACTCGACCTAGGGATTGAACCCAGGTCTCCCGGGCCATTGGCGAACACTCTAACCGCTGGGCCAATGTCCCGGTTTTTTTAATTTAATTTTTTAATATAAATATATTTAAATTATATATATATATATATATATATATATATATATATATATATATATATATATATATATATATATATATATATATATATATATATATATATATATATATATATATATATATATATATATATATATATACTATATATATATATATATATATATATATATATATATATATATATATATATATATATATATATATATATATATATATATATATATATATATATATATATATATATATATATATATATATATATATATATATATATATATATATATATATATATATATATATATATATATATATATTATATTGAATAATTCATCAGTCATTTGTTTGCACACTTTTAAATGATCAAATCGTTCAATTTCTAACAATTAACTTGAGCATAAGTCAATTGTTTGTACTCAGTTTAAATATCAAACTGTTCTATTTGACCCATAGATAAGGTCCTATCAGGTGCAGCTACTCTGAATCAGAGAGGACCTGAGAGTGATGGTAATGAAGGGGTACTCAGCGCTCCCCAATAATCCAGCATTAATGGAACCAGACTGCTTAATATCATAGCTAGGACACTCGTTGGGAGAGTCTTAAACCTCTGCAGAGATGCAGTGGGTGTAATCTATAGCTCCAATCGACTGGGCGAGTTAACGCTTTTTAAAGGTAATTATTACCAAAAGGAATAGAGACAATAAGTAATAAATAAAATTTGGCGACCTTAGTCGAAGGTGATCAGAAGGCCCCCTTTTCAATGGGTACTAGGAGTATGGGAGGGCGCTAATCCATTCCTTGGATTGCTCCATTTTATCCTTACCTTATAATTCGGAGCGTTAAGCAAGATAACATGATGTATAATTTTTTTACTCTTTGGTATGACTCGACCTGGGATTGAACCCCGGTCTTCAAAACCTACTCATTAGGCCAATGACTAGTTACAAAGACAATAATGGCCAGTAAAACACGTTTGTTTTAGAGGAAAGTATTTCACAACTGATTATGTATATGTGGTGATGTTTTTTTTTTAAATCATGTTGCTGGCCCAGTCGGCTGAGGCTGTAGAATACACCAACTGCATCTCAGTAGAGGGATAAGACTACCCCAATGAGTCTCCTGGATATGATAATAAACAATCTGATGATTTGGGGAATACGGAGTACCCTTTTATTGACATTGCTCCCAAGTCCACCTTAGCTCGGAACGGTAGCATTTGATCAGGTTTCTATCCAGTGATCAAATAGAAATAAACAGTGCATTTACACTAAATTGAACTGTTTGAAAAAGAATTGTTATTAAATTTAATTGTGTGTAAACAAAAACTGTGTAATTTTACTGAACTCATTTTTTTTTTAAATAGTTAGAATAGAATTATTTTAACATTTCACTGAGTGTGAACAAAAAACTCTACTTAAGCTAAACTGAATTATTTAAAATAGAATTATTTTAACATCTAACTAAGTGTGAACAAAAAACTGTTCTCAAGCTAAACTGAATTATTTAAAATAGAACTGTTTTTACATTTAACTATGTGTAAACAAATGACTGATATTTAATCGAAATATTATTAATACATAACAATACTTGGAACTATTTAACTTTGTTGACATACTAAACTGCATTTTTTGAAATAGAACGGTTTCTCATTTAAACCGTACTTATGTTTAATATTATTTTGTCGGTTATTCATCTTCCTCATTGTTTGGAAAAAAGGGTGTAAATTTTTGCGCATATTTAATAAATTGATTAGCACAAAACACACACTTATAAATTATCAAGTTATCTAATAATTTATGCACAATCATTGAGTCTCAATTTATTTCTACTTAATAATAGTCATTTATTTGCATAAAGATTCTTGGTTTCACGTTACTAATAATCCTTTATAAACATTTATATAGTCAATAACTGTTCTTAATACAAATAATTTACAGTTATATGACTTCAAGTACTGGGATAAAATACCGATAATTTTTAAATAGACCTATTTGAGCCATAGATGGGACTCTACCTAAGATCAGGGTGAACTAGGGAGAAAAGGCAATGAAAGGGTACTTCACACACCCCAGATCTCTTGAATTGGAATCTGAAAATTTGATGCAGTTTAGTTGGCTGGTTGGTTGGATTTTATGGCATATCAACCTTTGTAGGTTATTTAATGCCAAATACATTTTTATGAAAACTGTTCGATTTCAAACAATTCAGTCAAGGATAAGTACGCAGTTTAAATGTATGTACAGTTTAATTGTGAAAAACATTTCTATTTCAAGCTATTCAGTTTAATCAAGCAGTTTTAATTCAGCTAATTCAGTTTAGTATAAGTACAGATTTTCTTTACACACAGTTAAATGTCAAAACAGTTCTATATTAAACAGATCAGTTTAGTGTAAGTACAGTTTCAATGTCAAAAAAACAGTTACATTTCAAATAATTCAGTTCAAATGTAAGTACAGTTTAATTGTCCAAAATATTTCTATTTTAAACAATTCAGTTTAGCATAAGTATGCCGTTAGTTCTGTTTAATCCATAGATATGACCCTTATCAGATGCTACCACTCTGGGCAAAAGTGGACCCGGGACCGATAGCAATGAAGGGATACTCCGCATTCCCCAAAGCTCCAGCATTACTGGAACCTCACCATCCGATTGTTTAGTGTCATATCCAGGACACAAATGAGGGGGTCTTACTCCTATGCAGAGGTGCAGTCAGTGTATTCTACAGCCCCAACCGACTGGGCAAAGGTGCAGTTTAGTGATATACCCAGCACAGTAAGAATTTTGTGGGGAACCTTGCTCCTCTGTGGAGGTAACCATTCGGCTTATTCCCAGCCTTGTTATCGTAGAATTAAATAAGTGGAGGTGCCCGTGTTGTAATGGTTATCCTCGTAGGAAATGGACACGGCGACACGAGTTCAAATCCTGGACGAGACTGATTGCATCTCACATAGCAGTAATACCCTTGGGAAAGGTAGGAATCCAATTATTCTCCCTCCAGCTATGGGTGAATAGTAGGGCAGACTAGGTTCTTCAGCCTTGTTGAGGCAACTAGTCTAGGAGAAGGAAAACTCAGAATTCAAACCTTATAAACTCCGCTTAAAAATTGATCTTGTGTCATATCCTGCCCGAGCGGAGGGGTTGGGTAAATATGAAAATTAGATAAGTCTGTCTTTGTAGGAATAAAAGTTTTTAGAAAGTTACGGTCGTTACATAAAGTAAACTGTATTAAATAGATAAAAATAAAGAGGCGCTTGAGGCTCAACCGAAAATACATTAAATGTCAATTTCTTATTGTCTGTCTTTGTAATTTAATGTTAATATGCAAAAAGACCTTTGTACCGAAAAGGATATGGAAAAAAAAAGAGGTCGTAATTTACCTCGGCTCATATCAACGACTGACACGCACAGACATTAAATCAACCATCAAAGCTCTTTTTTCATTGTACGTGTGTATGAACTTAGTGAAGCTTAAAACTACACGCATGCGTAAATTGTGGCAATTTTTTTTTTTTTTATACATGTATGACTCAACAATTAAAGAAATATTCAGAACAAAATATTCCCTTTCCACACTACAAGAACATTTTGATAGCTCTCAACGGCATATCACCCCACAATGGGTTATTTAAACTCAAAATTTTCTTGGCCGGTAAATTTTTTGTTTATAATCATAACTATTTATATAGGCTGTATTTGATTTGTTCTTTGTTATTTGACTCAAATAATAAACATTTGTATAGTTATACGGTTGTAAGTATTCTTATCAAATATTAATAATTCATGAACAGTTATATGATTTCAATAAATTACTCTGGTTTAATAATAATAATGATAATACCAATGAATATTATAAAAACAATAATAATACTGGGTGGGCAAAGGGATCCACTGGGAATTGTGCAAGAAGTTTAATTTAACCATACGAAAAAGTGGTTTAAGCAAAACTCGTAATCCGCCTGAATAATGAGATGCACAGACTTCTTTGGGTGTTTGAAATACAAACAGATCACCTTATCTTGGCCAGACGACCAGACCAAGAGATAGTCAACCAAAAAAGACAACCTGCCGAATAGTGGACTTTGCCATCTCGGCATACCATAAAGTAAAGATAAAGAAACTGAAAAGAAAGATGAATATCGATCCCTTGCTAAAGGACTAAAGAAACTATGGAACATGAAGATGACGGTGATACCAATTGTAATTGGCGCACTTGGAACAATCCCCAAAGGATTGGCAAAGGGATTAGAAGACTTAGATATCAGAGGACAAATAAAGACTATCCAGACAACAGCATAAATAAGATCGGCCAGAATACTGAGTAGAGTCCTGGAGACTTGAGAAGACTTCTTGTCACTCAAGTTCCAGTGAAGATCCATTAGCTGGTGTGAAAAACTCGCAAAGGAGTAAAATAATAATAATGATATTTTTTGCAAACAGTTAAACGGCTTCAAGTATTCAGGAACGATTCTTTTTTTATTATATTAATAATTTTGATATACAGCCGAATAATCTAATCCTGGTTAGAGAATAAAACTACAAAACTAACGGTCGACTAATACGTCAGGGTTAAAATCCAATCCTTTATCACAGAATGGTCAACCAATGGAACAGTACACTTAGTAATCGATATACACCCCTTACCGTTCTCCAGCAGACTGCTGTAAACATCAACAGCTTAAACTCGTATTTAGGGAACCTATTTAATAAATCATCACAGAAATTAAACGAAAATAAAATGAAAAATGGAAAACAAATTAAATATACCAACGCCATGTAACAATCCATTTCCAATAGGTGATGACAGTAAACACTAAACAGAATCTCACAGGAGCCTACTGTATGTTGGGGAGTGGTGACAAGCGATACATTGGGGATAGGTCTCAACTAGAATTTTGAGCTAATCTTGAGGTCCATTTACATGCCACGTTGACTTGTAGGCAGCAATTTAGAGTGTATATATATATATATATATATATATATATATATATATATATATATATATATATATAGTATTCTTTGGTCCAGTTAAACCGGAGTTGGGAGTAATTCCATCAGGACAAGAAATTATGCATGAGCGAATATTTAAATTTTCCTGGTAAAGAGCTCAATGTAACAATAATACAGAGCAATAAATTCTTTAAGAAAAACAACAAAACCGGTCACATAGGATTATAAAAAAAATTAACAGGACTTCTTCAGATCTTTTAGATAAAAAAAACTCTAAAAGATCTGAAGAAGTCCTGTTAATTTTTTTTCGTGTTTTTGGAAATTTCAAAAATGCGTAACAGGATGGAAATAAATTTATAATCCTATGTGACCGGTTTTGTTGTTTTCTTAAAGAGTATATATATATATATATATATATATATATATATATATATATATATAAAAGCATGTTTGATTAAATAATAGAATAGATACACATTTTGTCAATATAATTTTATTAAGATCCTTTCGAGTTTCCTTGGTTTCAGGTTGGAATTGGAGGATGAATTTACAAAAATCATCCCGAGTGCTTTCGAACCTTTCATAGGCCATCATCAGGGGTTGTTTGCACGTGTAAAAAGTGCTTTTAAGGAGTTTTTAGGGAGTTTTTTTATAACATTACAAAATTACGTAAACGCAGAGTTGGATAAAACAGAGATGCTGATGAATTTCAAAAACAGAACGTTATCAACGGAAATAGAATATTATAAAGAAATAAAAAAGTAAGTAAAGTAGGCGACCATAGTCGATGGTGACCTGAAGGCTCCCTTTTCGATAGCTTACTACACCAAGGTGTAGGGGAGGGCGCTACTCCTTTCCCTGGATTGCTCCACTTTACCCTTGATCCGTACCTTATAATGCTGAGTGTTAAGCAAGGAGGCATCAAGTACCATTTTTTGAGTCTTTGGTATGACTCGATTGGCGAACACTCTAACCGCTAGGTCAATGTCCGGTATAAAGAAATATCCTATATTAAAAAATCAAAATTTAAATTAAAAGAAAAAAAAAGAAAAAAGATGAATGCATTTCAAAACATTGTGACTATTTTGGTAAATTCATTCACCAATTCAACCTGAAACCAAAACACTTATCAGGAAACTTGAAAGGATCTTTATAAAACTACATAGGCAAAATGTGTCTTTATTATTTAATCAACCATGTTTAAATGAAAGATTGCTGCCCAACTACACATACACACGCACACACAAATACGAATATGGACCTTCCTATTTTAAAATATATCCTTATTCTTTCTTTGGAACTCCAACAACCATCTTTAATATATATATATATATATATAGAGAGAGAGAGAGAGACGTATTCATGTTATACGAAAAATATTATATATATATATATATATATCATCATCATCATGTCGTGCCGCTAGCACGGATATCCCTGACCCTCTCTCGCTACTTCTCCCTGTCGTTCATTGCCTTCGGCTGGTCTTCAGGGCTACATCCCGTATCCTCACATAGCTGCTGTATGTATGTTCGAGCTGGACATCCTGCTTTTGCTTGGCCATATGTGGGGGGTTCATCGGAGTACATCACTTATGAGTTCATCCCTGCTTCTCCAGCTGTGTCCTGTATGTCTGGTTCGTCTAACTTGGATAGTTTTCGTGATGGGAGGCAAGTGGCCGTATAGTTGGTGCCTTGTGGCGTGTTGCCGCCAGGACTTGTTCAATATTGCTCTCAACATTCTTGTGTAATTGCCGTCCAGCTTCTTCTCCAGTCTTTTAGTAAGCGTCCAAGTAGTGCATCCATGCAGCAGTATCGATACGACCGCTGCTTAGAAGAAACTGCGTTTCATTTTGTCGGTCAGGTCTGATTTCCATATGATCGATAGCCTATCGTTAGCTGTCCACGCCTTCGTTAGCCGCGTGTACTTTCTTTGGTCTCGTTTGTTTAATGCAATTTTATAAATTATTCAGCTGCACGCCGAGGTAGTCGACGAGGTATAATGGCTAAAGTTCGGGGTAGCGGCCTCAATGAAAGCGAGTTCGAACTCCAGTAGACCTATTAGTTTCACTCTCGGAGTAATACACTGATGAAAGGCATGAACTTCCTTACCCTCACAGCTATGAGTTAAATAGTATCTCAGCTGTTCTAGAAGGATGAATTTGGCATTAAATAACCCACAAAGAAATCAGTAAATATTCCATAATCTCTTGGTTTTTTCTGCTTGCTTCGTGTCCATTTTCATTTTCTTTGTGCTAAATCTTCTTACCCCAGCATATTTGTTAACATTCTTTTTAATTTGTTATTGGTTTGTTTGTTCATTTTTTGTTTGTTTGTTTGTTTGTTTTCTCAGAGAAAATTTAAAGAAAGAAGCATTGTGTTCTAATATGTCCAGAAGTCTTTAGTACATGTGATACTAGTTCTACTTAGCAGTCAAAATATTTTTCTTTCACAAATAATGTGACTAAATGTTTCTTCATACAAATATATCAAGTGGATAATACACATCACTGTGCACTATTTCCTCAAATGCGAGGGAAATCTTAGAAGTATTATTCACAAGCTCTTTTGTTTGTTTGTTTGTTTGTTCCATCAGACTACAGAATCATGTTGCTTAGAAATCTGATCAGCGTCCTACTCTGGGTTCATCTCTCAATGATATATCGCAAGAAAAAAAAATTGAAAACCAGTGTAACGCTTGGCAATCAGTTGGTTGGTTGGTTGGTTGGTTTTACCGCGTGTCAACCCTTTTCGGGTCATTTATTGCCGAATTAAGTAATTTTGATAAAAGTTTCAAATTATTGATATTATATAATTGCGGAAGGATTTTTTTTTATATTATCATTTTTCGTTGGTTATATCTTATCTTTCGGTTTAGTTAGGCTTAGAACTATTCGGCTTAGTGTACGGGTAGGTGCACAAATTAAGCGCAGGTGTTCACGCTCGAGTGGGGAGGATTTGACAATCACAGATGTCATAATAAAAACCCTGGATAGAAAATGCGACTGGGGAGGTGAATGACGTCATGCCCGGAAGCGATGGGCTGAGGATTTTGGGTTATTTTTGAAAAGAAGCAGTAAGTTGAGATTTGAAACTAGAGGAGTTAATTGTGATTTGAGACTGGATGAAGGGAGTTGGGATTTGAATCTGGGCGAGGCCAGTACAGTTGTTTGCTGCAGGATGAGCGCGTGTTTGTTGGGTCAGTGAGTTGAGAGCTGACGCTGGACGAACAGTCAGCATAGTAAAAATTGTATCTCTCTCTCTCTCTCTCCTCGTGTCGAAAACCTAAAAGTCAAGAAGGTAATAAAAGTTTTGTACCTGAACCAAGAAAGTCGTCAGTGTTTCGGGATTCCTATGCATGTGAACGTTTAATATATCCGTATATATGCATTATGTACATTTTAGATATTCGTAGATTATGGCTATATTATATTGAGATTAGTATAAGTCCAGTTTTTTTTTTTTTTGTTTTCTCAAAGTTAAATATAAAAACAGTTAATTTCAAATAATTCAGTTTAGTTCTATTTGACCCATAGATAGGACCCTATAAGGTGCTACTACTCCGGAACTGAGTGGACTTGGGAGCGATGGCAAAGAAGGGGTACACTGCATTCCCCAAAGCTCCAGCATTACTGGAGCCTCATCATCAGATTGTTTAATATCATATCCAGGACACTCGCTGGGAGATTTTTACCCCTCTTTTGAGATGCAGTCAGTGTATTCTACAGCCCCAGCCGACTAAGCCAGGCAATCAGTAATGACGTCTTGGCCATAAATACTGGAACGTTTCTTAGCGTTTTTGATATTCTTAAATTCCCCCAACATTACATGTTGAATAGGTTCTTTCAGTTCGTCCATTTTAGTGTTGTGAGATCATAGATCAAATTATAATGCTCCCTCTTTCTCTACTAAGATAAGAATGATTAAATGCACAGTCATCTGGGGCAGTTGAATACACCGACTGCTTCTCTGCAGAGGGGTAAGACACTGCCCCAATGAGTATCCTGGATATGACACTAAACAATCTGATGGTGAGAATCCAGTAATGCTGGAGCTTTGGGGAATGCGGAGTACTCCTTTATTGCCATCGGTTCCAGGTCTACTCTGGCCCGAAGTGTCAGCACCTGATAAGGTGTCTATCTATGGGTTAAATAGAACTAAACTGTGCTTCCTTCACTATACTGATTTTTGTTTAGAATACAACTGTTTTGACATTTAAACTACGTACTTATGCTAAAGTGAATTATCTGAAATAAAACTGTTTTGACATTTAACTCTGTGTATTGCCCAGTCGGCTGGAGCTGTGGAATACACCGACTACACCTCTGCAGAGGGGTAAGACCTCCAATGAGTGTCCTGGATATGACACTAAACAAACTGATGATGAGGTTTCTGTGATGGTGGGGCTTTGTAGAATGCGAAGCTCCCCTTCAATGCCATTGCTCCCAGGTCCACTCTGTCCCTGAATGGCAGCACCTGATAAGGCCTTAACAATGGGTTAAATAGAACTAACGTCATACTTATGCTAAGCTAAATTGTTTGACTAAACTGAATAGCTTGAAATAGAAATGTTTTTGACAGTTAAACCGTACTTAAATTTAAACTGCGTGTTTATGCTAACCTGAATTCTTTGAAATGGAACTGTTTTTTTTTTTTACATTGAAACTCTACTTACACTATACTGAATTGTTTAATATAGAACTGTTTTGACATTTAACTATGTGTAAACAAAATCTGTACTTATACAAAACTGAATTAGAACTGCTTGATTAAACCGAAGAGCTCGAAATAGAAATGTTTTTTCACAATTAAACTGTACTTACGTTTAAACCACGTACTTATCCTAAACGGAATTGTTTGAAATAGAACTATTTTCATAAAAATGGATTTGGCGTTAAATGACCTGCCATAAAAACCAACCAACCAACGGGAATAATTAAGGTGTTCTTTAATCAGGTAATTTCCTGTTACGTTAAAAACATTGGAAGATTTATATGTGTAGTCATAACTAGCTTTTAAAAAACGGAAATTATCTATGATTCATCCCAGTATATAAAGAGGGTATTTTGGGCCGACTAAATATTCATATTTTGGGATCACTGCGTTTCAGTACAGTAAACTTTGGTAATGATAATACGTAATAATTTCTATCTTGATTGTATAATGTTCCACTTGAAATAATAAAATCCAGGTATATTTGGCTGAGAAGATATATGTTATTAAATATATTTGGTTTGATTTCTTTGTTTAATGGCACTTCGTAATTTATTTAATGCCAAATCTACTTTTCTACAAGAAGAGCAGTAGTACTATTTATATATATATAATACAAAGGTGGGTCAACGGCACTCTTCACCAGATGATGGGTAGAAGAAGCTCATATTTCTACAGCAAGGATCAAATAATTCAGACAGGAAACTACAGCAATTCATCATCATCATCATCATGTCACGCCATCAGCACAGATATCCCTGGCCTTCTCGCACCACCCTTCTCTATCGTCCATTGCTTCTGTCTGGTCCTCAAAACTACGTCCTTCATCGGTACAGAGCTGTGGTATATAAGTTCTAGCTGGTCGTCCTGCCTTTGCTCGTCTATGTAAAGGGCTCCTCGGGAGTACATCACTTATGAGTTCGTCCCTACTTCTCCAGCACTGTCTCACATGTCTAGTTCAACTAACTTGGATAGTTTTCGTGATGGCAAGTAGGTACCCATACAGCTGCTGCTTTGTGGGTTGCTACCTCTAGGTCTTGCTATATTGATCGCAGGTTCTTGTGTAGTTGCCTCAAGCTTTTTCTCCATACGTTTAGTTAGCGTCCACGAAGTGCATCCATTTAACAGTATCGACCCGACCGCTGCTTAACTGCATATCAATCTTCGTAATTCATTTAATGCCAAATCCAAACTCCTCGAAGAAGAGCAGTAGTACTATTTAATCCATAGCTGGGATGATAAGAGGGTTCACACCTTTCCCAAGGGTATTTGTCCGAAGGTGATAACACGACTGGAGTTCGAACTCACAACGATTCCGCAGTCAATCGCTTTAACCATTACACCACGAGAACACCCCTATTGAAGATAGGGAAAATGAATTGGTATATGGATGACTCTCTCTCTCTCTCTCTCTCTATATATATATATATATATATATAAAATCAATTTTAAGCGGAGTTTAACAGGTTTGAAATCAAAGTTTTCCTTCTTTTTGACTGGTTGCCTTATATAGGTTAAAGAACCAAGTCTACTCTACTATTTATAATAGTTGGAGAGAGGATAACTGGATTCGAACCTTACCTAAGGGTATTAGCGTGATGTGAAATGCACAGTCTTGACCAAGATTTGAACTCGGGTCACTGTGTCTATTTCCTACGAGGATAACTATTTCAGCACAAACGCCACTTTTCATTTTTGGTTTCTTCCATACAAAAGGAATATAATTTTTTTTTTATCAAGATATTCATTAACAAGAAAAACGGGACTTTTATGAGATGCAACCGTAAGATTTACGTAATTTTTTCGAAGATCTCTCTCTCTCTCTCTCTCAGTATATAATTCTCTTTCCATGCAAGTATTTTGTGAAATCAGTCTGTCAGTCTATCTCTCTCTCACTCTCTCTCTCTATCTCTCTCTCTCTCTCACTCACTCACTATATACATATATATATATATATATATATATATATATATATATATATATATCATGGAAGTCTATTATTCTTTTTTCCTTAAGATGTTTTTTATGATTTTCGATTTTTTACCCCAACTCATTTAAAATATATTTATATCTCCGTACACAGTCACACGCAAACACACACTCTCTCTCTCTCTCTCTCTCTCTCTCTCACACACACACACACACACACTAAATCTACACTTCTCTCTTAATACGAATATTTTGAGATATCTATCTATCTATCTGTTTTTCTGTCTGTCTGTCTGTCCATCCTTGTCGCCAAATATGCACCTCTCTCTTGAGGCGAGTATCATTTTGTGAAGTGACGCACGAAATGGATACGATTCATCACGATTTAACGTCAGCATCTGTTCCGACTCTCATAGCAATCAATAAAAAATCACCCCCATTTTCAGTCCCTCATATTACACTTCCGCCATCTTTACCTCTTCTCTTCCGATAGATCTGCTCTTTCTTTTGAAATACTTCTTTCTTTTCCATACATTCTCTTAGATAACATTCCTGCATTCATTTTTGCTTTTTTCTTTCTCAGAAATACGTCATTTTTTTTTCTTTCTTTCTCAGATATACGTCATTTCTCTTTTTTTTCCAAGGTTGACGTCATTTTTTCTTCCTGAGATAGTCAACATTTTTCCTTTCTTTCTAACGTTTATATCTTATATATATATATATATATATATATATATACACACACACACACACACACACACACACACACACACACATATATATATATATATATATATATATATATCTTTGGTCATTTATGAGATTTCTTTCTTTCTTTCTTTCTTTTTTTCTTTAATTTCCTTTTTCAAAGACTTATGTTTTTTTTTTGTTTGTTTTTTAAATATTTTTTTCTTTTTAAGTTATTTGTCATTCTTTCACTTTTCATTTCCAAAATTAACGTTCTTTTTTCTTTTTTGCTTTTTAAGTCTTGTATCATTTTATTTTTCAAAGATTAATGATATTTTCCTTTCTTTTTTTTAAATTACGTGAATTTTTTAAATTTTAAGATTTACATAATTTTTTTCTTTTTTCATTTCCGTGATTTACGTTCTTTCTTTCTTTCTTTCTTTCTTTCGCTCTTTCTTTCCCTCTTTCTTTCTTTCTTTCTTTCGCTCTTTCTTTCGCTCTTTCTTTCTTTCTTTCACTATTTCTTTCGCTCTTTCTTTCTTTCGCTCTTTTTTTCTTTCTTTCTAAACTTTATGTTTTTAACTTCTAAGATTTACACAATTTTTTTCTTTTTTCATTTCCGTGATTTACGTTCTTTCTTTCTTTCTTTCTTTCTTTCTTTCTTTCTTTCTTTCTTTCTTTCTTTCGCTCTTTCTTTCGCTCTTTCTTTCTAAACTTTATGTCATTTTCTCTTTCAAAGATTTACGACATTCAAAAAATTTTTTCCCAAAATTGTCGTCATTTTTTCCTTCTAAATTGACGTCATTTTTTCTTTCTTTCCTTCTTCTTAAGATTTACATCATTTTATTTTTATTCTTTCTTTCTTTCCTTCGAAGATATAAGTTACGTCCCTTTTTTATTTATTCATTTTCGAGATTTAATTCATTTTCTCTTTCTAAGCAATTTTCTTATTTCTTTCTAAGTTTTACGTCATTTTTTCTTCCTTTCTTTCTGAGATTCATGTTATTTTTCCTTTTTTCTTTTTCTTTTTTGGTGTGCGTCATTTTTTCTAACTTCCTAAGTTTTATTTCCTTTTTTGATTCTACCTTTCTGGGTTTTATTTATTGGTTTTATTTAAAGGCATATCAACCCCTTAAAACAGACTATTTAAAGCCTATTTACTTATTATTCCTTCCTTTCTACGCGATATCAGTCTGTTTATATCTCTCTTTCTATTTTGCTTTCTCTTTTGTTTTTATAGATCATGCTTTTACTCTCTCTCTCTCTCTCTCTCTCTCTCTCTCTCTCGCTCTCTATCTATCTATCTCTCTCTCTCTCCTCCTCTTTCTCTCTCTGTCTTATTCTCTCTCTCTCTCTCTCTCTCTCTCTCTCTCTCTCTCTTCACGATTTTCTTTATTCTTTCTTCCATAGCTTCTCACACTAAGATTTGAGGACGTGGAAGTCATTAAATAAATATGACGCTAAAGCTTTGCTCTATATCGAAAAAAGAGTTGCAGAACTTATTTGATCAATGCATGCAATACTCGCTAAAATATATATATATATAGTAGGCAACCGTAGTCGAGGGTGACCCGAAGGCTCCCTTTTCGATAGTCACTACACCGAGGTGTAGGGGAGGGTGCTACTCCATTCCCTGAATTGCTCCACTTCCTATTACCTTATAATGCTGAGTGTTAAGCAAGGTGGCCTTAATACCATTTTTTGAGTCTTTGGAATGACTTGACCTGAGATTGAGCCCCGGTGTCCCGGACCATTGGAAAATGTTCTACCCATCAGGCCAAGGGCCCGGTTCTAATATATATATATATATATATATATATATATATATATATATGCGTGTGTGTGTATATATATTTATATATATATACTGTCGAAGCCTGGAGCTTTTCAGAGTAATTTTTTTTTCAATATTGCATCATGTTCTTTCTCTATAAATTGCACTATTTGATGTCTAGTTGGTCATGAATAATTTTTTCAGTAGGTCTACCAGAGGTTTCGGGAAGGTTACCGAGCAAATTCCTGAAAGGTTCTTTAAACTTCTGATGTCCTTCTTCTGGGCTGGCAATTTTTAGTTGTACTCTCGAGTTGCTTATCTTTCCGTCCACTTCATTTACAGTTTGGCATGTTAGTCGTGATTTTCTGTCTTCCACCGAAATTCAGATTTTATCTATTTGACCTTGTATGTATTTGACCTTGTAAGTATTTGACCTTGTAAGTATTTGGACCTTGTATGTAGTTGTTTTCTTTAGTATGTTTTTGAAAGTTCTCGCACAGCTTTTTAAAGTTTCTGCGTATTACTTGGTATTTTTAATTAAGTAAGGATAATTTTTTTTGTGTTTTCTTGTTTTCCCCGAACTGCTAGTGATTCCCTGGGAACTCTACTCTTGAATCTTGGCTTGGTGGGTATGTACATAGCTGCTGCATCGATATGAGCGGTAACAAAGTTATCATATTCGTCATTCGGGGTATGCATTCCTAATGTCTCCCAAAGAGTATTAAACTTGTTTCTTACAGTTACTGTTTATTGATAGCTTATATCACTTTTGGCCACCTACCACTCACCACAAAAACTATCCAAGTTAGACAAACCAGACATGCAGGACTCTGCTGGAGAAGTAAGGACGAACTCGTAAGTGATATACCCCTTGGACCCCTTCACATGGATGAGCAAAGGTAGGACGACCAGCTAGAACCTACATACAGCAACACAGTGCCGATACGGGATGTAGACCCAAGGATCAGTCGGAAGTAATGGGTGATAGAGAAGGGTGGCGAGAGAGGGTCAGGGATATCCCTGCTGATGGCGTGACATGATGATGATGATGATGAATTGCTGTAGTTTCCTGTCTGAATTATTTGATCCTGGTTGTAGAAATATGAGCTTCTTTTACCCATCATCTGGTGAAGTGGGCCTTTGTATTATATATATATATATATATATATTGTTATGGACGCTAACAAAACGACTGGAGAAAAAGCTAGACGACAATTACACAAGAATGCTGCGAGCAATCTTGAACAAGTCCTGGCGACAACACCCCACAAGATACCAACTATACGGCCACCTGCTTCCTATCTCGAAAACTATCCAAGTTAGACGAACCAGACATGCAGGACACTGCTGGAGAAGCAGGGACGAGATCATAAGTGATAGACTCTTATGGACCCCCACATATGGCCGGGCAAAAGCAGGACGACCAGCACGAACATACATTCAGCAGCTATGTGAGGATACGGAATGTAGCCCTGAAGACCTGCCAGAGGCGATGAACGAAAAAGTGGCGAGAGAGGGTCAGGTATATCCATGTTAGCGGCACGACATGATGATGATAATGATATATATATATATTGTTACAGAGAGAGAGAGAGAGAGAGAGAGAGAAGATGATAAAGGAATAGTGGCCGAAGCAATGAACGCAAACTGACCTCGGCTAGTAACGGGCGAACCCATAAGCTAAAAATAGGGTATCGAAGAAGAAAGGTCAGATTGGTGGCGGAAGTAAAACTCAAACCAAAAAGAGAAAAAGGAAAGAAATTTTTGTTCCAGAGTGGACACAGCGCCCTGTGGATCCTGCTGAAAAGTCAGCAGACATTTTTTCTTTCAGTTTGGACAGAAATAAGTCAACCAGTCATCGACACTGAATAAAAAAAGCGAGAGAGGATAAGCTTCAAGGTTTAAGAATAGAAAAGCGGCAATATTCCCGCTGAAAAGGGACGAAGAAGGACGATGAATATGAAGATCCCTCTAATAAAGAAAAAAAAGGAAAAGACTGCTAGCTGACTCCAAATAAGGTTCACGCATTTAACTCGCTTTTTCTCTCATGAACTGTTATATTTCACTGAGTATTTACAGGCAAAATAATAATAATAAAAACATTTTTAATTGACTAGAAATTCCGGCCTTCATATTGTCATTAACGTTTGAACGTTTTGTTTGTTTGTTTGTTTTTTTTTTTTGTCTCGGTAATTAAGTGCTCCATTTTTTATTTGAAACCTGGGGCTTGTTCATTTTCCATATTCGAAGAACGAGGCCGAGACGAATGGATATCTGCTTATTTATTCCTTTTTTTAATGTTTGTACGATGGGATCACGGCGTAATACACAAAATATTTAGGAACTCGCACGTGGGGGTTTCAGAAGTGTGGTTATTCTCCCTGTACCAATATCATTCGCTTACCTCTTAACAATATATATATATATATATATATATATATATATATATATATATATATATATATATATATTCGTATTTCGCTCTGCTGAGTGTATTGAGGTCTCTTACGTTTAGCTCAATAAATTCTGTCGGTGTTTTCTCTTTTGACTAGGCATTGCAATATTGTTTGATTATTTTTAACCAGTACGAACGTTTTTAGTCTTTTCTTCTTTTTTATGGATTTTTTCCCAGATATCAGTTTGCATATATATTTTTTTTATTTACAAATTATACGATCTGGGTATTTTCACACAGTAAGAATCATAGAATAGGTATAAAAATAATATATATATATATATATATATATATATATATATATATATATATATATATGAAATAAACACGTTAACTCGAGTTCAAATCCTGCGCGTGGTTCTTTGATTTTAAAACCCTTGGAAAAGGTATAAATCCAGCTATTTTCCTGCCTATGTGTAAATAGCAGGACCGAGTAGGCTCTTTAACTTTGGTATGGAAACCAGTCTAGTGTGAAAAAAGACTTGTTCAATATTGCACAAAGAATTCTTGTGTAGTTGCCATCAAGCTTTTTCTACATACGTTTAGTTAGCGTCTATGTAGTGCATCCATATAGCAGTATCGACTCGACCGCTGCATAGAAAAAAATGCGTTTTATTTTACCGGTCAGGCCTGACTTCCATATGACCGATAGACTACCATTAACTGCCCATGCTTTTGCTAGTCGCGTGTTGATGTCTGTCTCGGTTGATGAGACACTGCTTCCTTAGTAGGTGATCTTATTTACTAGTTTCAGAGAGCTACTGTTTAGTGTGGAGATGTCGCCTTTTAGATTAAAGCAAATATATTCCGTCTCGTGAGCATTGACATGGAGGCATATGCCAGCAGCTGCTCGTTACAGCAGGGTTTCGGCTTGAGCGTGTACATTTGCCGGAAGCACTATGTCATCAGCGTAGTCCGCGTCCGTAATTGTTTGTGCGGGGTTCTTTCTTTTGTTAGCTTGAAACCGTTTTCTTTCATTTTACCAATAGATGTTCTAAGCACGTAGTCTAGACAGATGATAAAGAGGTATGGGGCTAATGTGTCTCCTTACAGTACACCTGCTACAATGTCGAAGTAATCTGTGTCTCCATCCGGGGAACGAACTTTCCTTTTCGTGTTTCTATATGGCATCATTATGGCTGCGACGGTTTCATTGGATAGGCCGTAGGCGAGTTATATTTGCTCTATCTTTCCTCGGTGTATGGAGTCAAAGGCTTTGGCGAAGTCAGCAAATTATATTGTTGCCTCTAGACACCAGAGAAGGGTCTACTCCTTTCCTTAAATTGTTCCACTTTACCCTTGATCTGTACCTTATAATGCTGAGTGTTAGGTAAGGTGGCATCAAGTACCATTTTTAAGTCTTTGTTATGACTTGACCTGGGATTGAACATCGGTCCCCCAAGTTATTGGTGAACACTGTACACGCTAGACCAATATTTTTATTGTTTTCTCAGGCGTAGCAGATTCGTGAGTTAACTAAGATACGATGATAAGAAGAAACTCTTGCTTAGATCTTAATTTCTTTTACGTTTAAGTTGCTCTGCTTACTAGGATGTGAGCACTGTTTTTGATCTACAGAAACGTTTTTAAACGATTTCTTTGTTCAAGTATATATATATATATATATATATATATGATTTTTCAAAACAATCGACAAAATATATCATATCTTTTTCATCTAGACCGGTTAGCGTGAAATAACTATAGGTCTGTCTGATGATCTAAAAATGGTTTAACTGATTAGATTCAGCACAAAATATCGAAGGATTTCTAGCAAACAAAGATAAACGGTTTCCAAACTGAGAAGCTACGATTAGATTCTATTCTAAGATAGACATGGAACGAGCACCTGTTCTATCTTTGAGTGGTGGTGAAGTGGGTCCCTGTGGCTTCACCCAGTGGACATTTGAAAAATTACAAGATGGGCATGGGACTGAAAAGGCAGGTCAAGTAGTTTGAGCGAGGAATGGGCGTGAAGTGGCCAATCTCGAGTGGACGTAATTATTACAGACTCGAGTTTGAATGCGGTCATGTTGAAAACAGTCGGCTTGGTCGAATGATTGGTGTTGCGAGCATTCCAGGTCGACATCAGGAGCTGTAGAAATGAGAGCTAGTTGAAGGAAACATGTACTTTTAGGATCTATTAAATCTGCCAGTAAGCAAAACCACTTATATGTCATTCATCTATTTATTTTAATTCTAATGACGCTGTCCCTATGACGAAATATATCAATCTGATTTTCTATATGGCCTTCCTTTTCCTTCTTTTATTTTTCTTCTCTCTCTCTCTCTCTCTCTCTCTCTCTCTCAAACACACACACACACACACACACATATATATATATATATATATATATATATATATATATATATAGGGTTGTGTAAAAACTGTGTCAAAGGCGGTGGTTTAATGTCAGATATTCACCTATGTAATTATGGAACCAATAACTGCAGAGGAAAGAAACTGACAGTCATCAACCGCCTTTGTGTTTAAACTATAATAACTTAGATATATATTCTCTAAAATTGACAGTGAACACTCTTTTTTCAATAAGTATTGCAAACTATATATATATATATATATATGTGTGTGTGTGTGTGTGTGTGTAAACATTTATCTTCCGATTATGGGTTAAAAATACCACGACAGGAAGGGTTTCGGATTAAATAATCCACAAAGATTGATATACTATTAAACAAAGAAATAAAACCAAACATATGTACATAAGTTGGCAAGCGTAGTCAAGGGCCACCCGAACGCTCTCTTTTTAATAGCTACCACACTTAGGTGTTGGGGGCTATAGCAGGAGTACTACAAGGGGACACGCTGGCTCCGTATCTCTTTATCATTTGTCTAGACTACGTACTTAGAACATCGATTGACAAAATCAAAGAGAATGGCTTCGAACTGACGAAGAAAAGAAGCAGAAGATATCCCGCAACAAAAATTACCGACGCCGACTACGCCGATGACATAGCGATACTGGCAAATACACCTGACAAAGCCGAAACACTTCTGCATAGCCTGGAACGAGCAGCAGCAAGCATAGGCCTCCATGTTAATGCACACAAAACGGAATATATGTGCTATAACCAAACGGGGGACATCTCCACTCTAGAAGGAACCCCTCTTAAACTAGTAGACAAATTCACGTACCTAGGAAGCAGCGCCGAATCAACCGAAAAGGACATCGAAACGAGGTTAACGAAAGCATGGACAGCTATCAATAGGCTATCGATTATATGGAAATCAGACCTAACCGATAAAATGAAACGCAGTTTCTTCCAGGCAGCGGTCACATCGATACTGCTATATGGATGCACTACATGGACGCTAACAAAACGGCTGGAGAAGAAACTAGATGGCAATTACACAAGAATGCTGCGTGCAATCCTCAACAAGTCCTGGCAGCGGCACCCCACAAGACACCAACTGTACGGCCACCTGCCGCCTATCACGAAATCTATTCAAGTTAGGCGAACCAGACATGCAGGACATTGCTGGAGAAGCAGAGATGAACTCATAAGAGATGTACTCTTATGGATCCCCACACACGGCCGCGCAAAAGCAGGACGACCAGCACGAACGTACATTCAGCAGCTGTGTGAGGATACAGGATGTTGTCCTGAAGACCTGCCTAGGGCGATGAACGATAGGGAGGAGTGGCGAGAGAGGGTCAGGGATATCCGTGCTGCCAGCACGATATGATGATGATGATGACCCTTGATACGTACCTTATATTGCTGAGTGTTAAGCAAAGGAAGTATCACTAACCATCTTTTGAGTCTTTGGAATGACTCGACCTGGGATTAAAACTTGGTCACCCGGGCTATTAGCAAACACTCTACCCACTAGGTCAATGCTCCAGTAATATGTATATATACATATATATATATATACCCAGTCGGCTGGGGCTTTACACTACACCGACTGCTTCTCTGCAGAAGGGTAAGACTCCCACCAACGAGTGTCCTGGATAAGACACTAAACAATCTGATGGTGAGGTTCCAGTAATGCTGGAGCTTTTGGGGAATGCGGAGTACCCCTTCATTGCCATCGATCCCAGGTCCACTCTGGCCCGGGGTGTTAGCACCTGATAAGGGTCCTATCTATGTGTTAAATAGAACTAAACTGTGTTTTCTTCACTTGACTGGGGTTTTTTTTAAATTTAAACTGCGTATTTATGCTAAATTGAATTGCTCGAAATAGAACTGTTTTGACATCTAAACTGTGTACTTAGGCGAAACTGAATTATCTGAAAAAAACTGTTTTGACATTTAACTCTGTGGAATACACTGACTGCAACTCTGCAGAGGGGTAACATCCCCACAATGAGTGTCCTAGATATGACACTAAACAAACTGATAGCGAGCTTACGGTGAAGCTAGAGCTTTGGGGAATGCAGAACATCCCTTCATTGCCATTGTTCCCAGATCCACTCTGGCCCGGAATGGTTATACCTGATAGGGCCCTATCTATAGGTTAAATAAAACTAACTGCATACTAATGTTAAACTGAGTTGTTTGACTAAACTGAATAGATTCAAATAGAAATATTTTTCACAATTAAACCGTACTTACATTTAAATTGCGTCCTTATGCTAACCTGAATTATTTGAAATGGAAGTTTTTTTCACATTGAAACTGTACTTACGCTAAACTGATTTGTTTAATATAGAATTGTTTTGACATTTAACTGTGTGTAAACAAAATCTGTACTTATACTAAACTGAATTAGCTGAATTAGAACTGCTTGATTAAACTGAATAGCTTGAAATAGAAATGTTTTTCATAATTGAACTGTACTTACATTTAAACTGCGTACTTATCCTAAACTGAGTTTTTTGAAATAGAACTATTTTCATAAAAATGGATTTGGCGTTAAATAACCAACAAAGGTTGATATGCCATAAAACCCAAACAAACAACCAACAAGCTAAGAATACAGAGAAGCATCATAGAGACCTGAGGAAACTTACTATCACTCAAACTCCTGTGGAAGACCATGCACTAACGCTGATTAAAAAAACTCTCAAAGGATTAACAATGATAATAATGACAACAGCATTATCAAGATCTGACACAATACTGAGAAAAGTCCTGGGAACTTGAGATTTGCTATCACTCAGACTGAAGTGGAAGCTAACGTTGGTTTGAAAAACTCTCAAATGAGTATAATAATAATAATTATTATAATAATACACACGAATCACCTAATCTCAACCAGAAGACCAGACCTAATATTGATCAACAACAAAAAAAGAGAACTTGCAAAATTGTCGACTTTGCTGTGCCGGCTTACCACAGAATACAACTGAAAGTATGTGAAAAGAAGGATAAGTAGCTCGACTTTGCTAGGGAATTGAAAAAACTGTGAAACATGCAGGTGACAATTATACCAATTGTAATTGGTGCGTTTGGAACAGTAACTAAAGGATTACTAAAGGGACTAGAGGACTTGGAAGTTGGTGGAGTGGTGGAGACCCTCCAAACCACAGTATTATTGAGAACGGCCAGAATACTGAGAAGAGTCCTGGAGGCTTGAGGAGACTTGCTGTCACTCAGACTCCAGTGAAAAACCATCGGCTAACGCTGATGTGAAAAGCTCTAATGAGTGAATAATAATAATAATAATAATAATAATAATAATAATAATAATAATAATAATAATAAAAATAATAATAACCTAATCTCAGCCAGACGACCGGACCTTCTAATAGTCAACAATAAAAAGAGAACTTGCCAAATAGTGGATTAATGATAAGTACCTCGACTTTTTCAGGAAATTAAAATAACTGTGGAGTATGAAAGTGACGGTGATACCAACTGTAACTGGTGCTCTTGGTACAGTCAGCAAAGGTTAATACAGGGACAGGAGGACGTGTAAATTAGAGGGCAAGTGGAGCAATCAACAGCTTTATTAAGATCGGCCAAAATACTGCGAAAAGTCCTGGATACTTGCTGTCACTCAAACTTCAGTGGATAACCAACAGCTAACGTTGGTGTGAAAAGACTCTCATAATAATAAAAGACAATTCTAGTTCCTTTACATTCATATGATGACATAGAAATCGGTACCATCCAAACTACAGCATTGATAAGAACCTCAAACTTGCTAGGGAAAAACACAGGAACATGAAGGTGACAATTATACCAATTGGGATTGGTGTTTTCGGTACAGTAACTAAAAAATTATTAAAGGGACTGGAGGACTTGGAAGTTGGTGGACGAGCGGGGACCATCCAAACAACAACATTACTGAGAACGGCCAGAATACTGAGAAGAGTCCTGGGGACTTGATGAGACTCAAACTCCAGTGAAAGACCATCAGCTAAAACTGATGTGAAAAACTCTAATGAGTAAATAATAATAATAATAATAATAATAATAATAATACACACGGATCACCTAATCTCGGCCAGAAGACCAGACCTAATAATAATCAACAAAAAAAAAAGAGAATGTGCAAAATTGTCGACTTTACTGTCCCGGCTGACCACAGAATAAAACTGAAAGAAAGTGAAAAGAAGAATAAGTACCTCGACCTTACTAGGGAACTGAAAAAAACTATGGAACATGAAGGTGACAATTATACCTATTGTAATTGGTGCGTTTGAAACAGTAACTAAAGGATTACTAAAGGGACTGGATGATTTGGAGTTGGGCGGACGAGCGGAGACCATCCAAACTACTACATTATTGAGAACGGCCAGAATACTTAGAAGAGTCCTGGAGACTTGAGGAGACTTGCTGTCACTCAAACTCCAATGAAAGACTATCAGCTAACGCTGACGTGAAAAACTCTAATGAGTAATAATAATAATAGTAATACTCTATATCGGTTATAGGACGTAAGTTAGGATTAGACAATAAATGGCTCTTGCGACTGTCGGACCCTTTCCAATGCAATTATCGTTTGGTCTGATGATTACATAGACAAGGAAATGTCACTAAGCACCGGTATGCCGCGTACATGGCCCAACCTTGGCAAAATATGAAGAATAGATAATAATGGAATCTTTTACAAAAACAAAAGATAGCTTGCCTTTATCTGACCTGATTTTACCTGAAACATGAATTCTCAACATTTAAAATAAAGAATATTTTACAAGTACAAATCTTTACCGATGGCTACTAAAGTGAAAAGAAAGAAGGGATGTCTTCAAATATGGAATTATTTTTGAGGAGAAAAGAGAAAGATTATGTGTGAAATGTTGCAAACAAAAAAAAATTGAAGAAGTAATGAATGAAAGAAAATTTCGATTTGAATTGATAAGAAAAGAAAAATAACATTTCGAGAAACGCATGATCTCACGAGATTAAAAAGAAACATTTAATGTTGAAACAAATGAAATTGTTATAAAAAAAAAAAAAGAAAAGTAAAAACAAAGAAAAAAAGTTCTATAAAATAGAATTTTACAGTGCAAAAGATGACACGATAACGGAAAAGAAGAAAACAGACAAGCTATACAAAAAGGGGCGATAACCATTAATTTGGAAACAAATACAAGAAAACTAGCAAGGCTAATTAGATATAAAAAGTTATCGGATAAGAAATTTGGAATCACTTTAATTCTTTCTTTCTTCTTTTTCTTTTAGTTCTTTTTATTTACAAAATAGCGATTGAAAATTTCGATAAGAAATAAGAGTCAATTTTCTTTTTAGATAGATTTTTTTTTAAATAACTGAAGGAAAAAGCTAAACAAATGAAAGCTTTAAGAGATAAAAGACAAGTAAAATAAATCAGATTCATTTGGCGGAAGGAAAAAAAAAAAACGAAAAAAAACCAAAAACAAAGCAAAATCTTTGTTGACGTGCCTTTTTGCATAAAACTATTAAAAACAATTATACATTGTAAAATGTTTGAAAGCTCCAAACGTCAGTGTGAAAAAAGCAAGATGAATGCATGAAGATTACTTCAAAGGATTCATTCCATTTCTTGAAAAATTTTTGGTTTTAATCAAAGAGATGAGAGAAAAGAAAAAAAAAAGAATTACTGTAATTATATTCATAGTCGAAATTCTCATGGCAATGATAGTTTTAACATATTCTCTGTTATTTCATAAAAATTCCCCTCTTAGATACTAATTTCATATTATGCAAAACGAGTTGATCTTTGTATTTAGATTGTGTAAATTTCATAGTTTGATATACACAACTACCACACACATGTACACACATCTATACGATATTATATATACATATATAAAATGTATAATATTAGATATACATGTTTATATATATATATATATATATATGTATATATATATATATATATATATATATATATATCTTGAAGTCCTGGCGGCAACACCCTACAAGACGCCAACTGTACGGCCACCTGCCTCCTATCACGAAAAGTATTCAAGTTAGACGAACCAGACATGCAGGACACTGCTGGAGAAGCAGGGACGAACTCATAAGTGATGTACTCTTATGGACCCCCACACATGGCCGTGCAAAAGCAGGACGAACAGCACGAACATACATTCAGCAACTATGTGGGGATACAGGATGTTGTCCAGAAAACCTGCCTGAAGCGATGAACGGGAAAAGGGGCGAGAGAAGGTCAGGGATATCCGTGCTACCAGCACGACATGATGATGATGATGATGATGATGATGATAATATATATATATATACGTGTGTGTGTGTGTGATGAAGGTCGTAGGATAATAGTTACTTTCGCTGAAAATTTACACACATTGAACAGGGTTCAAATCCTGTTAACATCTAACACACCGCTAATTACCCCGGGAAAGATTGGAATCCAACTATTTCCCCTTCAGCTATTGATAGATAATAAAGCAGACAGAGCATTTCAAACTTGGCATGACAGCTCGTTTAGTTGAAAGAAAATACTGTACTGAAATCTGTTTTAATTTCACTTAAAAACTGACCTTGTGTCGCGTTCTGCTTGGGCAGAAGGATTGAATAAATACACGCACACACACACACACATAAAACTCATGTATATATATATGTGTGTGTGTGTATGTGTGTGTGTATGCGTGTGTGCGTGTGTGTGTATGTGTGTGTGTGTGTAGTTAGACAGTAGTCGTTCATTTAAGTATGTTTATATATGTATATATATATATATATATATATATATATATATATATATGTTTAATTAAAGACACTTACCAGGAAACTTGAAAGGATCTTGAATGAATGAAACATATAATGAATAATGAAACACACACACACACACACACACACACACACACATATATATATATATATATATATATATATATATATATATATATATATATATATTCATGTCTTAGTTTCAGTTTCATCTACCAATTCTAACCTGAAACCAAGGCACTTATCAGGAAACTTGAATGGATCTTAGATAAATTATACAGACCAAATTTGTCTTTATTATTTAAAGAAACACACGCACACACACACTCATGCGCGTGCACACACACACACACACACACACACACACACACACACACACATATATATATATATATATATATATATATATAAATCTGTGCATGTATGTGTGTGTATATGTGTTTGCTAGCGCCTGTCTTCTAACATTTGTGTGCATTATATTATACTATATAGTATATTATATTGATGAATATACTGTTTGGACATAAAGTAAATTATCTTGAGAATAAGCGAACTTTTTCAGCAATGAGAGTTATGTAACAGCCGACCACAATTAAAATCTGCTAGAGGCTAACACAGGCATTTGAAAGAACCTGTATAGAAGTTTCAGTACAATCCTCTGACATTTACGAATGTACTTTGTACGCAACTATTGATATATGCATGTTTAGCCAAGTGCCGTTATTTCTATGTTTATACTATTCTAACTTATATCTACATGTGCTCTATCACCGATATTGAGCACGGTTTATTTGTAAATATAACAAACTGCATTATCAATATATGTAATTATCGATCCCTCCTCAAAGGCAGGATGTGACACAAGGTTAAATTTTAAGAGGAGTTTAACTGGTTTGAATTCTGAGTTTCCCGCTTCCTAGACTAGTTGTCTAACCAAGGCTAAAGACCACAGTCTGTCCTACTATTTACCCATAACTGGAGAGAGAATAAGAGGGTTCATACCTTTCCCAAGGGAATTAGTGGTATTCGAAACGCAATCAGCCTCGTCCAGGATTTGAAATCGTGTCGCTGTGTCCATTTCCTATGACGATAACCGTTACACAATGTGCACCTCCATGCCTATAGTATCAATATATATATATATATATATATTGACTAACAAGATTCAAATACATTCCTACCTTGTTATCAATTTTTCTTTTACTACATATTGTCGGGTTACAATCCTTTATTTACTTTCATTCTGTCCAATTGACTAACAAGATTCAAATCCATTCTTACCTTGTTATCAATTTATATATATATATATATATATATATATATATATATATATTAGTAGGACTACCTGACGTTGCCTGATTGGAATGATAGACATTTTATAGTGAAGTAAAACAACGGCTGGAGAAGAAGCTAGACGGCAATTACACAAGAATGTTGCGAGCAATCTTGAACAAGTCCTGGCGGCAACACCCCACAAGACACCAACTATAAGAAAAACTATCCAAGTTAGACGAACAAGACATGCTGGACACTGCTGGAGAAACAGGGACGAGCTCATAAGTGATGTACTCTTATGGACCCCCACATATGGCCGGGCAAAAGCAGGACGACCAGCACGAACATACATTCAGCAGCTATGTGAGGATACGGAATTTCAGACTAATACTCAGGGGAAAGCTATGAATTTTATTTTTCCATCAACTTCGGACCACAGAATATCACTGCTGTTCTTCCACAAGGATGTATTTGGTATTTAATACGCCAAGTTAGTTGGTTATGGACCCCACATATGGCCGAGCAAAAGCAGGAACACCAGCTCGAACATTCATACAGCAGGTTTGTGAGGATACAGGATGTAACCCTGAAGACCTGCCACAGGCGATGAATGATAGGGAGAAGTGGCGAGAGAGGGTCAGGGATATCCGTGCTAGTGGCATGACATGATGATGATGATGATGATAACAAGAAATGTGTTCTATAATATATTTCTTCTTAATTAATTAATTCACTTATCAATTTTGTTCAATTTTGTTCAATTTCTTAATAAATATATTTCTTCAATATTTTGTTTTGCTTTTCTAGAATAAAGCGAAAATCTTTCCAAATTTATAAAAAAAGAATGTTTTACAATTAATGTAGAGCAGATTTTCTGCAAGGAAACATGTCGTGTTTTAAAATCTCTTCAATAATTTAAATTCTGTGAGGACTTATGAATACTTTTTTTATGAGAAATGTGTTTTCCCATGAGAAGACATGATTTTTCCTGGAAAATTAAAAACAAAATAAATAAAGCGAGAGAAATTAGGAAAATAAAATTTTTGTTAGATTGTTGACAGTTTTCAAGAAACAATAATTCAAAAAGATTCATTTAATTAGACGTCACCAGTTTTAACATGTAAGATAAAATATGAAGAATGTGAATATTAACCTCAGTCATTGTTTTATAGTCGTTTCGTTTTTTCGCATATTAACAGTTATTTGTATACAACAGAAAACTAAGAAAAAACCATTTGATTAGTTCAGTTCCTATTTTTCTGATTTGTCAAATTAATGTTCAGTTTATTTCTCTCAATTTGATTTGGATTGATCTCGAAAAACTAAAAGATAATGGAGATAATAACAGATGCGTGTGTTAGATGAGGAAAAACTTACGAATTGAGATACACTAAAAAATTTTATTAATTCGGTTGTTGGTAGATGAATTGATTCAAAACGAATTTCACTTTGAGCGTTGGTCAAATATTGGAGAAGCTTATAGAAAAGTTTATGGTGAATGTCACGTCTTTATAATTTTGTTACAAAAAAACGGTTTGATTGCATAATAGTTCGTGAGACTGGGGTTCAATCACAGGTTGAGTCATACCAAAGACTAAAAAAATGGTCCTTGATACGTCCTTGCTTAATACTCAGCATTATAAGGTACCGATCAAGAGTAAGTAGAGAAATCCAGGGAAAAGAATAGCGCCCTCCCCTACACTGCAGTGTAGTAACTATTGAAAAAGGAGTCTTCAAGTCACCCTCGACAACGGTTTGCCAACTTATATATATATATATATCAAGTTAAAACAAGATGGATTATAGTATTATTGTACACAAAATAAATATATATACATATAAAAGTAAGTAAAGTTAGCGACCATAGTCGAGGGTGACCCGAAGGCTCCCTTTTCGATAGCTACTACACCAAGGTGTAGGGGAGGGCGCTACTCCATTCCCAGGATTGCTTCACTTTACCCTTGAACCGTACCTTATAATGCTGAGTGTTAAGCAGGGTGGTATCAAGTACCATTTTTAAAGTCTTTGGTATGACTCGACCTGGGATTGAACCCAGGTCTCCCGGGCCATTGGCGAACACTCTAACCGCTGGGCCAAAAGATATCATATAATATAACGTTATCATTTACGATCCAACAACTTTTGGTTTTATATATATATATATATATATATATATATATATATATATATGTGTGTGTGTGTGTGTGTGTGTGTGTGTGGATATAAAGAGAGAGAGAGAAAGAGTGAGAGATAATGTATAAATTACACAGCTCCATGTTATTTGTAGTTAGTAAAAACTATTCGCTCACAAATCAATCATATATACATATGTATGTATGTATGTATGTGTGTGTGTGTATAATAAAGAAATTTATGGTTCTTACTAGCTCACTTGGTGAGTTAATGAAGGACCAAATATTGCTGCATTGTTAAATAGTGCTCAATATCAATGATAGAGCTTTTATATATATATATATATATTATATATATATATATACATATATATATATATATATATATATATATATGTATTTCTCTCTATCGCTATCTCTAATTACATATATTTTATCAATATTATCATCATTATTATTTTTAATATCATTATTCATTGCGAGTTATTCACAAAGACGTTAGCTAGTGATCTTTCACTGAAGTATGAATGACAGCAAGTCTCCTTAAGTCTCCAGGACTCTTCTCAGTATTCTGTCCGATCTTAATAATGTAGTAGTTTGGATGGTCTCCGTACGTGCACTAGCATCCAAGTCCTCTTGTCCCTTTAGTAATCCCTAGTTACTTTTCCAAACGCACCAATCACAATTTTGCCCAGTCAGCTGGGGCTGTAGAATACACTGACTGCACCTCTGCAGAAGGGTAAGACCCCCCATAACGAGTGTCCTGGATATGACACTAAACAATCTGATGGTGAGGTTCCAGCAGTGCTGGAGCTTTGGGGAATGCGGAGTACCCCTTCATTGCCATCGCTCCCAGGTCCACTCTGGCCCGGAGTGGTAGCACCTGATAGGGCCCTATCTATGGGTTAAATAGAACTAACAGCATACTTATGCTAAAATGAATTGAGTAAACTGAATTGCTTGAAATAGAAACGTTTTTAACAATTAAACCGTACTTACACTTAAACTGCATGCTTATGCTTAACTGAATTATTTGAAATAGAACTGTTTTTGACATTAAAAATGTATTTACACTTAACCGAATTGTTACCTACAACTGCTTGAATAGTTAGAAATGGAAATTAAACTGTGTACTTACTGAATTGTTTTAAATAGAACAGATTATTTACATAAAAATGGATTTGGCGTTTAATAACCTACAAAGGTTGATATGCCATAAAACCCAACAAACCAAACCAACCAATCACAATTGGTATAATTGTCACCTGCATGTTCCATAGTTTTTTCAATTCCCTAGCAAGGTCGAGCTACTTATCCTTCTTTTCACATTCTTTCAGTTTTATTCTGTGGTCTGCCAGCACAGCAAAGTTGACAATTTTGCAAGTTCTCTTCTTTTCTTGTTGATGATTATTAGGTCTGGTCTTCTGGCCGAGATTCGGTGATCTGCCTGTATGTCAAAGTCCCATAGGAGTTTATATGTGTTATTTTCCAGGAGAGGTGCTGGGTTGTGCATATACCATTTGTTCGTATGGTCAAATTAAAATTTCTTGCACATCTCCAAGTGGATCACCTTGCCGACCCAGTCGTGTCTAGTCTTATATTCCTTCTGCGCTAATTTGCTGCAGTCACTTATTATGTGATAGATGTTTTCATCTCTGTCACCGTATAGCCTACATTTGCTATTTTATTGCATCTCATCAATTCTCGCTTCCTTGTGAGTTTTATCACTCAAGTGTTAGCTGATGGTCTTTCACAGGCAGCTAAGAGACAGCAAGTCTCATCATATGCCTAGGACTCTTCCCTGTATTCTGGTCGATCTTAATAATACTGTACTTTATTATTATTATTTATTATAGTTATTGAAATGCCTACAAACATGTCCCTCCTCCAAACATTAAGCTAAGCGCAACATTTTTAAAGAAAAAAAGGTTGCTCTATTTTGAGCATCTCTTTTTCTTAACCAGCTTTACAATTTATGGCATAGAGCAAGCATTTAAACCTCCATCTCACAAAAAGGAGATTGTACCAGTCACTTTAGTGCAATTATTCTATGGTTATTAGAATATTGCTCCTGCATTGATGTAGTTGAGCACTTTGTGGAAGACTCTTTTCACATGCTATTGTTCTTTTTAACTCACTATAGGTGTCTATATATATACATATATATATATATATATATATATATATTCATAAATATATATATATGTGTGTGTGTGTGTGTGTGTGTCTATATATGTACTTATATATATATATATATATACGTGTGTCTATATATGTATGTGTGTGTGTATATATATATATATATAGAGAGAGAGGGAGGGAGAGAAGAAACAGACAGTTATCCAGTGCCGTTGTACTCTATTCTATCACACACACACACACACACACACACACACACATATATATATATATATATATATATATATATATATATATATCAACTACTCTGCATAAACATGATGTGACATAAGGTCATTTTTGAAGAAGAGTTTAACAGGTTTGAATATATATATATATATATATATATATATATATATATATCAGGCTTTCATAAATATCCCAATTTCATTTCCGGCTATATATATATATATATATATATATATATATATATATATATATATCACTCTTTCATAACTATCCCTTCTTCATTTCCGGCTATCGGATTTCCTAACTCCAATCTATTATCTAAAATTTCTACCCTGGACCAATCATCCTGATCATTCAACTTTTTTTTATCTTCATTTTTCTTTTGAGTCCGACTCTTTCTTTCTTAGATGTCCATATTTTCTTTTCTTTCCTTTTCTTTCTGATGATCTGTGAAAGTCTTTGTGAAACATTTCTCTGAAGCACAATGCAACAAATGAAACAACATGAACAACGTATCGTCTGTCAGCGAACCATAAAAATGGCGTCTGCATCTCTGTGGCCTAATGTCATTGTCATACTTGTCCCTTTCTTCTCTAAACCTTTTATGTCTAACCATTATTTCTTTTATATGCTTCCGCGAATTCTTTCCTAATTCTATTACATTAGAATTCACTGTTAACATCGATAATTTCAATAACCAAGTCTGGAGGGGGAGAAACGGAAGTATCCTCAGTGTAAGATTACGATCACTGGGTCTCTAGTGTAGCCGTAAAGAATTTTGGTTTTTGACTTAGGGCGATAAAAAGCTGTTTCAACTCTGTCGGTCTCCTTATTGCAGCATCTGCTTCAATGTACTTTCTAAAAAGAATTCGGTACATTTACCATCACTAATAGACGACCCGTGATACCATTGGGTTCTTATTGTAGCAGATAATTTAGATATCGTCTTATCATAAAAATATTTTTCAACAAATGAAAATTGGCGTTTAGCTACAATATTGCAAACAATTAATAACGCGTGATGCGTTGGAAATTTTGCTGAAATAAATGGAAGTTTTGTTTATTTATTTATTTTTATTTTATTTCATTAAGAGATATTTTAAAATTTGTGCTAGCCTTTCATTCTTGGCTGACTGTCCATGATTATATTGATGCTTCTAATTAGGAACGATTGAAGGATTCTAATACGCATTTCATTGTCAACAGACTGTCCATGATTATATTGATGCTTCTGTTTAGGATAAAGTAAAGTAAAGTTGGCGACTGTAGTGGAGGGTGACCCGAAGGTTCTTATTTCGATAGCTAATACACCAAGGTGTAGGAGAGAACGCAACTCTTTTCCCAGGATTGACCAACTTTATCCTTGATATGTACCTTATAATGCTGAGTGTTAAGCAAAGAGGTATCAAGTACCATTTTAAAAGTTTTTAGTATGACCCGACCTGGGATTGAACCCCGGACCATTGGTGAACACTCTACCCACTTGAGCAATAATGGATTCTAATTTATATGATATTCTAAGCCCCGTTAATTTACATTTCATAGTTTAAAACTATCCATGAAGATAATGATGCTTCTATTTAGGAAGGAGTGAAAGATAATAATTAGAATATAATATTTAACTAGTGTCCATAATTATATTGACACTTCTATATAGGAACGAGTGGGGGATTCTAATTAGAATTCCATGATTAAAAGACGTCCATGATTATACTGATGCTTCTATTCAGGAAATGCTGAAGGATGATAATCAGAATTTTGTATTCAACAGGTGACCATGATTATATTGATGCTTCTATCTTGGAATGAATGAAGGTTTCTTATCAGATTTTCATAATTTAAAGACGACCATTATTATACTGATGCTTCTATTTTGGAAGTGGTGAAGGTTTTAATTAGAATTTAATTAACAGCTGTCCATGATTAAGTCGATGCTTCTTTTTAGGACGGAGTGAAATTGTTAATTAGTATTTCATAGTCACACCAGTCTAAGATTATATCGATGCTTCAATTTAGGAAGGTGTGTAGAGTTCTTATTGATATGGGATTGTTGTATAAAGAACAATGATGTTCAGCGCGATCGGACTCTTGACAAAACTATCATTCTGTGGAAAATTTTGCTTACATACAGTTACATATATATATATATATGTGTGTGTGTGTGTGTGTGTGTGTGTGTGTGTGTGCGTGCGTGTGTGTGTGTGTGTGCATGCGTGTGCAATATATATATATATATATATATATATATATATATATATATGTGTGTGTGTGTGTGTGTGTGTGTAATATATATGTATATATATATATATATATATATATAGAGAGAGAGAGAGAGAGAAGGAGAAAGAGTGTATGTGTGAGAGAGAGAAGAACAACAGTAAATTTGTAAATATTGCTCAATCTCGCTAATATATATATATATATAAACACCACTTACACATCTACACACAGTAATACACAACTATAATCCACACAAACACACAAACACACACACACACACACACACACACACACACTTACACACATATGTGTGTTAATATGTGCGTGTGTTTGCGTGTGTGAGCGTATGTCTGTGTATCTCTGTTTGTGTGAGGATATCGTTGACACAGAATCCATAGTGCTCGGTGACTGTCAGTTTCTAACTTAATCGATCATTGGATCGAGAGAGTGAAATACTAGTCACCACGTGCCTTTGAATCTGTGTACATGTTATCCGAACTGTTTTTTAATAGCCTCAAGCGGAATTGAACTCGCGTTTTGTATACTGAATTGCGTGTCCAAATCACATCATTTATTGCTTTATATTATATAATGTCAATGAGAGAATTGTTTTGTGTGATAATGTTACATTGAATTGAAGGTTTTGTTTTGGTATTCAGCTGGTCACGATGCCAAATTGTTCTTATGACGCCAAACACGAAACAAGACGGAATAGGCACTACACGCCGGCCAGATCTTTTGAAACACAAACCACACACACACACGTACCAATATATATATATATATATATATATATATATATATATATATGTATGTGTGTGTGTGTGTGTGTGTGTGTGTGTGACAACCAAAGAAACTCAGACGAGCAGAGTTTGTTCGAACTAGAGATAAATATTAGCATTTAAGTGATGGTTATGTTAATTTATCAACGGAACAATACCAATTCCGAAGTAACGATTTTGCCAGCGACTATAAAGTTTCACACGTCATGAGTGAAACTATATAAGGAATTAATGTCTTGGTTGGTTTTGGTTTCTTTGTTTAATGGCATATAAACTCTTTTTAGGTTATTTAATACCAAAGCCATTCTCCTTGAAGAACAGTAGTGATACTATTTAACCCATAGCTGGGAAGATAAAGGAGTTCATACATTTGCCAAGGGTATTTGCCCGAAAGTGAACGACTGGAGTACGTACGATTCCGCAGTCCATCGTTTTAACCATTACACCACGAGGACACCCCTGGAATTAATGTCGTTTTTAGTGTAATATTTGAAAGAAAAAAACCTCCCAGTCTCATTTTTTCACTGAGCACTTGTATTTTTATTGGAAAACTTATTGATTTTACTCTGATATTTACAACTCATTACTATATATATATATATATAGAGAGAGAGAGAGAGAGAGAGATTAAACCAATCTACCAAGGTTTCACCGACTAGATCATGGTGATAAGAATCAGAATTATCCTGATGATCCAGTAGGTGAAATCTTGGTAGATTACTTCTGGCTCTTAAGGCATTCTAATTCTGCTCTACTATAGTGTTCGCCAATGGTTCAGGAGACCTGGGTTCAGTCCCAGGTCACGTCATACCAAAGATTTTAAAAATGGTACTTGATACCTCCTTGCTTAACATAGAAACGTATCGAGGATAAAGTGGAGCAATTCAGGGAAAGGAGGGGCACATCCCCTACACCCCGGTGTAGTAGCTATTGAAAAGGGAGCCTTCTGGTCGCCCTCGACTACGGTCGCAAACTTTACTTACTTACTTGTGTATTGAGCACTTTCACGTTTCAGCTTAGGTAACTGCGTCGGCGTTTTTTTTTTCTTTTGGTTAGACATTACAGTGCTGATTGATTATTTTCAAGCAGTACGGAAGTTTATTCCGCTGTTCTTGTTTTATTGAATTTTGTGCTAGATATCATTTGAGTAATATTTCTTTTATTTACAAATTGTATCATCTGGGTTTTTCACATCGCTAGAGTCATTGTATAGGTACAAAAATAAAAATTGAATATATATATATATATATATATATATATATGTCGGAAAGTCAGAACGGCCATTTTATTTTAGATTAAATAACTAGAGATAAAGTATAAAATCTAGTATTAATAGAACAACACTTCCGCACAAACAGTCAAGACTCACTGAGATATAAAATTCACAATCACAGAAAGAATTGAAAAAGAGAAAAATATAAAATCAATAGGAAGAAAAAAAGAAAAATAGATAAAAAGTCTGAAAACATATGTGCCGTTTGGGTTTGATATGAAACTTTATCACCAAAGCTGGAAATAAAAATTCTATAACCACAGACATCAATGCAAAAAAAGTAATCAGACAATTAGTCAGTGCAAATTTGAAAGGCGTCCTTACCACGAAAAGTAACTTGAAATAAAACTGGACACCCAAAAATTAAAAAAAAATAAAGACGTCCAAATCACAGCTAATTTGCAACGCACTCCTCCCAAACATTATGAAAGCATATTAGCCTAGTGCTTTTAGCCTGGAAATATATATATATATATATATATATATATATATATATATATTACAGGAAGTAAGCATGGGGTTGTAACCAAAGTAAAACACAGGAGGGAAGAAGAAAACATATTGAAAAAATATACAATATATATATATATATATATATATATATTGTATACTTAGGGAGCAAGTCGTTATCTAAACATGTTCGGTAAAGACCACGGATTGTTCCCTTTTTCAAAATCTTCAAATGAAGACGTTCTTGTTATTTTTCTTATGTCTGGGTCAAGATGGCAAAGAAAGTACACCATATTAGCCCAAGTGCTTTCGACCATTTCGCTAGTCATCCTCAGGAGTTGTGTTAGGTTCTTTGTTGCTGTGAATTTTATTTATATTTATTTGGAGATTTTTTCTTTCATTTTTTTTAATGGGGTTGGCTTATTCTGTTAGGGTAGAGTTAGTTATTGAATATACTTAATAGTTTAATACCTGTGTTGAATGCTGTTTTATTTATAGTGGGTTTTTTTTAATTTTTTATAATTATTACTTCGAGGATTTGTAAACGTTTTCTGTTGTTAATTTTATACATGATTTTTGTATAGTTTATCAGAATCTTTTCTATATCCAGGGATTTGATTTTGTCAGTGTCGTTGTCATTAAATGCTGTTTGATGGCGCTTATGTCAGAGAAGTGGTAAGTAAGGCGACGAGAGAGTGTGGTTGTTGTATGATCAACGTAGATATTAGTTATGTTATTTTCCGAGACAAAAAAAAAAAAAAACAGAAAAAGATATAATAAGGTCATAAAATGTAAAATGCCGTGGCCTTTTACCAAACTTACCTAAAAATTATATTAGGATTTGTGCAAGAGATTAAATTTGACCATAATACCAAATGGTAAATCCGTTTTAGAGAATGAGATGGATAAGATTCTCATGAGATTTTGAGATATAAACGGATCCCCTAATCCCGCCCCGAAACCCAGACCTATTGTTGATAAACAAGAAAAAAAAAACTTGTAAACTAGAGGATTGTGCTGTTTTGGCAAACCAGAAAGTGAAAATAAAAGAACCAAAAGAAAAAAAAAAAACAATAGACAAATACTTGAACATTGTTAGAGGCCTAAAGATTTGTAATATGGAGGAGACGGAGATACAAAATATAATTGGTGCGTTTGGAACAGTCCTCAAAGGCTTGGAATGGGTACTAGAAGAACTGGAAATCGGATATAGAATCCAAACCATCCAGACCACTGCATTGTTAGATCTGCCCCGTCGGCTGGCGCCGTAGAATACACTGACTGCATCTCTGCAGAAGGGTAAGACCACCCCAATGCGTGTCCTGGATATGACACTAAACAATCTGATGGTGAGGCTCCAGTAATGCTGGAGCTTTGGGTTATGCGAAGCGGCCATTCCCGATAATGTTCGAAAGAACAGCACTCCCATACTAACCAGACATGGTCCCTACGGTTTTTCTTGTCTTTCAAACGAAATAAATTCACCTCAAAGCCCAGTCGACTGATGCTGTAGAATACACCAACTGAATCTCTGCAGAGGGGTAAGACTCCCACAACGAGTGTCTTGGATATGATACTAAAAAATCTGAAGTCCCAGTAATGCTGGAGCTTGGAGAATGTGAAGTACCCCTTCATTGCCATCGCTCCCAGGTCGACTCTGAAAGGATATTATCTGTTGGTTAAATAGAACCTTACTGTGTACTTATACTAAGCTGAAATTGTTTGAAATCGAACTGTTTCTCGTATGTATAAAAATGGATTTGGCGTTAAATAACCTACAATGGTTGATATGCCATAAAACCAAACCAAACCATTGTTAGATGGACTAGAATATTCTGAAAAGTCCTGGAGACTTGAGGAGACTTGATGTCATTAAGACTCCAGTGTGGGCTGATGGGAAAAGCTCGTAAGGAATAGAATAATAATAAAGATCACAAGACAACGTATTAATTAACAAGAAAAAGGAACTTGACATCTAGTTGATTTTGCTATTTCAGTAAACCACAGAGGAAGTGAAAAGGCGAACAATTACTTCGACGTTTCCAGAGGATTAAAATACCGTGGAACATGAAAGGGATAGTGATACGCCAGTAGTCGGCGCACAATGAACAATTCCCAAGGAATTTTGAAAAGAGACTGAAGGAATTCGAAATCAAAAGAAAAAATCGATTGTTAAGATCGGCTTGAATTTGCAAATTCCAAGAGACCTAAGGGGACTTTCTGTTACTCATACTGAAGTGAAATATCACTAGCTAACGTTGGTGGGAAAAACTCACAAGAACTGAAATGATTTGCGAACAATAATATAGCTCGTCCAGTTAGTTGAGGCTGTAAAATACGCTGATTGCATCTTTGCAGAGGGGTAAAAATCCCTCAATCAGTTTCCTGGATATGACATTAAACAATCTGATAGTGAGGCTCCAGTAATACTGGAACTTAGGGAATATGGAGTACCCCTTCATTGCCATCGATCCCAGGTCGACTCTGATTCGGAGTGGTAGCACCTGATAGGATCCTATCTATGGGTCAAATTGAACAAAATGTGTGCAAATAAATGACTGATGTTAAATTGTGACTGCGGGATAGAAATATTTGAAATCATTTCACTGTGTGCAAAAAGGAGCTCAGGCTCATTTAAGAATGTTATTTACAAAATGTGTTTACAAATCATATATATCTACGTATAGACAGGATTTGGCATTAAATAACGTTCATTGGCCTCGTGGGTAGGGTGTTCGCCAATGGTCCGGGAGACTTGGGTTCAATCCCTGGTCGCGTCATACCAGAGACTTTAAAAATGGTACTTGATACCTCCTTGCTAAACATTCAGCAATATAAGGTACGTATCAAGGGTATAGTGGAGCAATCCAGGGAAAGGAGTAGCGCCCTCCCTTACATCTCGGTGTACTAGCTATAGAAAAGGGAGCCTTCTGGTCGCCCTCGACTACAGTCGCCAACTTTTTTAATAATATAGCTTCACCTACTTGTTCGACGTAATATTAAATACTAACAAGCCTTAATATGACTTTCAATAATTATTCCGTCTTAATAAAAAGTGATTAGTACATTTGGTTTCTATTATTTCTAAAACAAAAATTGCGAGCAATTACACGTAATTAACAATCGTTTTAAACAGATAAATTTTCCATACTTTGCTGCAAAACGAATTTTTTACTAGTCAATGAATTATCGATGTTCAAAAATCTTTGTAGATATTATCTCAATCATATTTTACCTGTAGATAGAATACAAAAAGTCCAATATCATACCCAGGACATTATATATATATATATATATATATGTGTGTGTGTGTGTGTGTGTGTGTATTTACCCAACCCCTCCGCACGAGCAGAATGCGATGCAAATTCAATTTTCAAGTGAAGTTTAATAGGTTTAAATTAAAGTTTCCCTTCTAGACTGGTTGTCATAATGAGGTTAAAAGAGCCCAACCTGTCCCTCTATTATTTATTCACAGCTGTTAGAAGTGTAGTTGGATTCCTTCTTTTCCCAACGGTATTAGCATGATGTGAAAGTCAAATATACCTCGTCCAGGTTTGAACTTGGATCGCTGTATCTATTTCTTACGACGATAGCCATTGCATAATATGCATTAACCAACCTCTGCGTACGGGCAGGATATAACACGAGATTAGTTTTAAGCGGAGTTTAACATATTTAAAGACAGTATTTTCCTTCAGCTAAGCCGAAATATTGCTACGTAGTCTGGAACGAGCAGCTGCAGGCATAGGCCTCCATGTCAACGCAGACAAGACGGAATACATGTGCTTTAATCAAACAGGTGACAATTCCTCACTAAACGGCAACTCTCTGAAACTAGTAGACAAGTTCACCTACTTAATAAGCAGTGTCTCGTCAACCGAGAAAGACATCAACAGGCGACTAGCAAAGTTATGGACAGCTATCGATAGGCTATCGATCATATGGAAGTCAGACCAGACCGATAAAACTGAACGCAGTTTCTTCCAAGCAACGGTCGTGTCGATACTGATATATGGATGCACTACATGGACGCTGACTAAACGTATCGAGAAAAGGCTTGACGGCAATTACACAAGAATACCGTGAGTAATATTGAACAAGACCTTGAGGCAGCACCCCACAAAGCAGCAGCTATACGGCCACTTACCACCCATCATGAAAACTATCAAAGTTAGACGAACCAGACATGCAGAACACTGCTGGAGAAGTAGAGACGAGCTCATAAGTGATGTACTCCTGTGGCCCCCTTCACATGGACGAGCAAAAGTAGGACGACCAGCCCGAACCTACATACATCAGTTCTGAAGATTAGCCGGAAGCAATGGACGATAGGGACGGGTAGCGAGAGAGGGTCGGGGATATCCGTGTTGATGGCGTGACATGATGATGATGATTTTCCTTCTCTAAGACTGGTCCCCTAACCAAGGTTAAAACCTAGTCTACCCGACTATTTACCCATAAATAGAAAGAGAATAATTAGATTCATACCTTTCCCAAGGGCATTAGCGCAATGTAAAAATGCAATCAGCTTCATCCAAGATTTGAACTCGGGTCACCGTATTTTTTCCTGCGATGATAACCATTATTTCATGGGTGCTCCTTATATATATATATATATATATATATATAAAGAAGCCATTTTACCTTCAAGTGGCAAGACTCTGAAATTATTACACCAGTTCATATACCTCGACAGCAATATCTCATCTACTGAAAGCACTGATAACATAAGCATAGGTAAAACATGGACAGCTATTGATAGATTATCGATATATAAAAATCCGATGTCTCTGTAGAATACAACCGGAATTCTTCCAAGATGTGACTGTATCAGTATTACTGTAGAGAAGTACCACCTGGACCCTAACGAAAAGCTTGCCAGGAACTAAACAAGAATGGTAATAAGTGCTTTATTGAACAAATCTTGGAAAAAACTCCCCACAAAACCGCAACTGAACAGACGCTTACCTCCCATCTTACAAACCATCAAAGTAAAAAGAATAAGACATGCTTGACACTGCTGGAAAAGCAAAGACGAACTCATAAGTGACATTCTCAAATGGACTCCAACTCATCGACACAACAGCATTGGACGTCCAGCAAGATCTTACATCAGCTCCTTCAGGCTTTCAGGACACTGGGTGCAATCTAGAAGACCTACCTTGAAAATGATGATGATGTCCAGAGAGAAAGAGAAAGAGAGAGAGAGAGAGAAAGTGTGTGTACGTCTGGTATATAATGGTAAGCGAACTAGATTAGAAAAATATTAACGACTTTGATTCTCGTCATGCACCCTATTCATTTAACCTTGTGCCAAACTTACCTTAACCAAGGAAACATTTTGGATATCCAGAAGGGAATTTCAGGAAACATCAATCTCTTTTCTTTTCTTTTTTTTTCTTTTATTTGGACTCGTTAGCAAATTCTTCAAATGTCAATTTTTTGTTTCTTCCTGTTTTCGAGGCGTTCCGTTCCAATTTAAAATCATACAAAAAGGCGAATCATGCTTGCTCCACAGACAGTATATATTCAAAAGTGAAAAAAAAAAAGTTGAAAATGAACCAGATACAAAATGAGGTATGCCACTGGGATAACAGGAGTTACAGCAACAACTAATTTAAGAAACAGAGACTTAAATTCAGATTTACTATTCCAAACGATCGTATACAATACGCTTCTAATTGAGTTCATTTTGATAGTACATAGATTTTAAGATTGTCCATGAATACGACACTTCCTTTTCTATAAACCAATACAGAAATAGAATAACCAAATTCCAAATACATACATCATAATACCTGGTTTTGTCAAATCATGAATTATTGTGAATATGTAACAACTAACTTCAGTACACACACTTTACATATATATATATATATATATATATATATATATATAAAGTTGGTGACCTAGTCGACAGTGACCTGAGGGCTCTCTTTTCCATAGCTACTATACCGAGGTGTAGGGAAGAGTGCTACTCCTTTCCCTGAATTGCTCCATTTACCCTTGATACTTAACTTATAATTATGAGTGCTCAACAAAGAATCAACTACCATTTTTTTGAGTCTTTGGTGTGACTCGAACTGGGATAGAACCCCTGTTTCTTGGACCATTGGCGAACACTCTAACCATTATACCAATATATATATATATATATATATATATATATATATATATATATATATATTGGTATAATGGTTAGAGTGTTCGCCAATAGAAGGCGTTGGTGGTGTAATGGTTATCGTCGTTAGGAATAGACACAAAGATCCGAGTTCAAATTATAGACGAGGCCGTTTACATTTCACTGAGCGCTTATATCTTCAGATAATGGTTAAATCAAACTGTTCTCCCTCTAGCTCTGGGTAAATGGTAGGACAGACTGGACTCTTTAGCCTTGTTATGGCGAAACCTGTTAAAGTCCGCGGAAAAATTGTCCTAGTGTGGCATCATGCTTGTGCAAAGGACTTGGGTAAATACACTGGCACACATACACACACACACACACATATATATATATATATATATATATATATATACGTATATACTATCTTATTCATCAAGTCAGGCTGATAGCACGATTCCATTGAGTCTCTCTCTCTCTCTCACTCTCTCTCTCTCCTCATCTGTCTCTAATGAGCATCTCTCTTGGGATCTCCTCTAGACTGTACCCAGTGACTATCCACACAGCAGATTTGTGTAAGTCTTCATAGGTTGATAGGAAGTAAGTGGCCGTAGAAGTGGTGTTTTTTGTAGCGCTGTTCTCAGGATTCGTCAAAATAGCACGCAGAATTCTTGTGTAGGTGCCAACTAGCTTTTACTCCAATCGTTAAATTCAGGTGTTGGATCCATTCGGTAGTACTAACATGGCTACAACCTGTTTTATTTTATCGGATATATATATATATATATACACATGTGTGTGTGTGTGTGTGTGTGTGTGTGTGTGTGTGTGTGTGTGTGTGTGTGTGTGTGTGTGTGCTGAAAATACGAAGAAGCAGTGCGAAACCAATAGAATTAGAGTGCACAAATGCTTGCAAGCAGAGCACTATAAAAACTTACTGGACCATTACTTATCGATAAGGATGTGATTAATTACTTTTTTTAGCTTACGCACGCGTGTAATGGAAACACAGAGTAACCCATCATAGTCATCACACCCAGGTCCACTCTCACCCGGAGTGGTAGCACAGGGTAGGGTCCTATCAATGGGTCAAATAGAACTGTTTGATATTTTAACTGGGTGTATATAAATACCGACTCATTGGCCTAGTGTGTAGAGTGTTTGCAAATGATCCGTGAGACCTGGGTTCAGTACCAGGTCGCGTTATACCAAAGACTTTAAAAATGGTACTTGATACCTCCTTACTTAACACTCAATGATATAAGGTATGTATCAAGGGTAAAGTGGAGCAATCCAGGGAAAGGAGTAGCGCCCTCCCCTACACATTGGTGTAGTAGCTTCGGGTCGCCCTCGACTACGGTCACCAACTAACGTAATATAAATGACTTATGCTAAAATAAATCGTTTGAAATAGAACTGTTTAATTAATTAATTAATTGCGCGTAAACAAATGACAAATGTTTGATTGAATTGTTAGTGATACATAGCAATACTTGGAACTATTTGACTTTGTTGACTTACGGTAACAAATCATATATATCTAAAATATGTGTAAAAACCGGAATTGGCATGAAATAATCTTCAAGGATTGACATGCCATACACCCAACCAATCCAAACTACACTTAAGTTAGGAGAGCGTACCCACAGAATCAACGACACTTCGAGACTGTCAGTTTCTTCCTTATATGATCACTGAACCAGACTTTTTGTTTTTCCTAGCAAAATATGTGTTCTTACATTTTACTGAAGAAAAGAAAATTTGTGTTACGTTAGGTTATATATATGTACCTGCGTGTGCTTGTGTGTCTATATATATATATATATATACATGTGTGCGTGGATATATATATATATATATATATATATATATATATATATATATATATATATATATATATGTTGATGATGTATCTAGGCTATTCTAACAATTCTATGGTTTAGAATAACTATATATATTTATTTATCTATTTATTTCTTAAAATATCCAGTCAGTATATATTTGATTATAATCACGCACACACACACACACACACACACACACATGAACATATGCTTGTTTTTTTTTCTTTCATTTTTATTTTATTTTTCTATTTTATATACGTTTTTGTTAATTTTCTGTTTGTATTCTCTTCTTTATTATTTGTTGTTTTTTATTTATTCTTATTTCATATTATGTATGATCAGCAATTTATCAAAGTTATATATATATATATATATATATATATATATATATATATATATATATATATATATATATATATATATACGTGTGTGTGTGTGTGTGTTGAAAAGATAAACGGAAGAAAAATATATACATATATACTTAGAGTGGACAAAAATTTATTTTTATCCACTCTAAGTATTTATTTTTCTTCCCTTTATCTTTTTAATATATATGTCTGATTCCTTTTATTTTTTCTCTCACTAACATATATATGCGTATGTGTGTGTGTGTGTGTGTTAATAAAGGATAGGCTGCAAATGATTTCAAATGAATTAAGTCGGTTTTTCTTTATTTATAATAATTCCATCTACTTGTCCGACACGTGTTTCGGATATTCTAGTTCTCGTCGGGCATTTTTGGTTGTGTGTTGAATTTCTTTGTAGTAAAGATTCTTTTGACAAGTTGTTTTGATTTTGTTTAGTTTAATCCCACATTTTTGTGTCTCTGGTTGTCCCATCAGACTTAATTGACAATGAATATTTTTGGTTGCTTTGTTTAAAGTGTGTGTTTTTCCTATGAATGTGTTTGTGTAAATTTATTTATGTATTCTGTGTATGTGTGTATGTACGGATGTGTGTGTGTGTGTGTGAGTGAGCGTATATGCGTGTGTGTGTGTGTGTGTGTGTGTGTGTGAAAATGCACTTGTATATGTATATACACTTCTGTATGCACACACTCTTGCATTTATATATTTTCAAGGGCAACGAATGAATTAACCGTGTGTGGTAATATATTTTTACCCATTCATAGATGTGTTTTTTAAGCTAGTCGACGTGAGTACATGGTTTTGTGTGCCTCTGTATGTGTGTTTTTGTGTGTGTGGGTGTATGTGTGTGTTGGTGTGCATCAAGTCACTGTATATATATATATATATATATATATATACAGTGTAACCCGGATATAAGAGAAATATAAGATAGATTTTCTCTGGTCCCAAATTAGAGCCTGTTTTAATGCTGTGTGATAGAGAAGACACATACACACACTCACGCGTGCACACACACACACACACAAACACACACAAACACACACAAAATGGCGTGCACACACACACACACACATACACAAGCACACACATGTACACACACATAATTATGTATACGTATGCAGCAACAGGCGAAGAATAAAATCTAAATATAAGTATTTATGCTGGATAAATAGATGGCTTGATGGATATAAAGAGAATACATATATATATATATATATAGACCAAACCCGGATATAAGAGATTTCTCCGATTCCGACAACTCTCTTATATCCGCGTTATACTGTATATACAGGGAGAGATAGAGAGAATGGTGGGCAGTACTTATCGTTATATGGTTTAGAATAACTATACATATATCATCATCATCATGTCGCGCTGGTAGCACGGATATCCCTGGCCCTCTCTCGCCACTCCTCCCTATCGTTCATCGCCCTAGGCAGGTCCTCAGGACAGCATCCCGTATCCTCACACAGCTGCTGAATGT